>CAMRHE010001535.1:12500-80156 GCA_947044405.1 Leptodactylus fallax | reverse complement strand
ATATATACAGCAGATATACACAGTGATATATACAGCAGATATGCACAGTGATATATACAGCACAGTGATATATACAGCAGATATGCACAGTGATATATACAGCAGATATGCACAGTGATATATACAGCAGATATGCACAGTGATATATACAGCAGATATACACAGTGATATATACAGCAGATATACAATGATATATACAGCAGATATACACAGTGATATATACAGCAGATATACACAGTGATATATACAGCAGATATACACAGTGATATATACAGCAGATATACACAGTGATATATACAGCAGATATGCGCAGTGATATATACAGCAGATATACACAGTGATATATACAGCAGATATACAGTGATATATATAGCAGATATACACAGTTATATATACAGCAGATATGTACAGTGATATATACAGCAGATATGTACAGTGATATATACAGGAGATATACACAGAGATATATACAGCAGATATACACAGTGATATATACAGCAGATATACACAGTGATATATTCAGCAGATATACACAGTGATATATTCAGCAGATATACACAGTGATATATACGGCAGATATACGCAGTGATATATACAGCAGATATATGCAGTGATATATACAGCAGATATACGCAGTGATATATACAGCAGATATACACAGTGATATATAGAGCAGATATACACAGTGATATATACAGCAGATATACAGTGATATATACAGCAGATATACACAGTGATATATACAGCAGATATACACAGTGATATATACAGCAGATATACACAGTGATATATACAGCAGATATACGCAGTGATATATACAGCAGATATACGCAGTGATATATACAGCAGATATACACAGTGATATATACAGCAGATACACGCAGTGATATATACAGCAGATATATGCAGTGATATATACAGCAGATATGCACAGTGATATATACAGCAGATATACACAGTGATATATACAGCAGATATGTACAGTGATATATAGAGCAGATATGCGCAGTGATATATACAGCAGATATATGCAGTGATATATACAGCAGATATACGCAGTGATATATACAGCAGATATACAGTGATATATACAACAGATATACGCAGTGATATATACAGCAGATATACAGTGATATATACAGCAGATATACACAGTGATATATACAGCAGATATACACAGTGATATATACAGCAGATATGCACAGTGATATATACAGCAGATATGTACAGTGATATATACAGCAGATATACGCAGTGATAGATACAGCAGATATACAGTGATATATACAGCAGATATACGCAGTGATATATACAGCAGATATACATAGTGATATATACAGCAGATATACATAGTGATATATACGGCAGATATACAGTGATATATACAGCAGATATACATAGTGATATATACAGCAGATATACATAGTGATATATACGGCAGATATACAGTGATATATACAGCAGATATACAGTGATATATACAGCAGATATACAGTGATATATACAGCAGATATACACAGTGATATATACAGCAGATATACGCAGTGATATATACAGCAGATATACAGTGATATATACAGCAGATATACACAGTGATATATACAGCAGATATACACAGTGATATATACAGCAGATATGTACAGTGATATATACAGCAGATATGTACAGTGATATATACAGCAGATATGTACAGTGATATATACAGCACATATACACAGTGATATATACAGCAGATATGCGCAGTGATATATACAGCAGATATACAGTGATATATATAGCAGATATACACAGTGATATATTCAGCAGATATGTACAGTGATATATACAGCAGATATGTACAGTGATATATACAGCAGATATACACAGTGATATATACAGCAGATATACACAGTGATATATTCAGCAGATATACAGTGATATATACAGCAGATATACACAGGTATATATACGGCAGATATACACAGTGATATATACGGCAGATATACACAGTGATATATACAGCAGATATACGCAGTGATATATACAGCAGATATACACAGTGATATATACAGCAGATATGTACAGTGATATATACAGCAGATATACGCAGTGATATATACAGCAGATATACAGTGATATATACAGCAGATATACACAGTGATATATACGGCAGATATACACAGTGATATATACGGCAGATATACACAGTGATATATACAGCAGATATACACAGTGATATATACAGCAGATATGTACAGTGATATATACAGCAGATATACGCAGTGATATATACAGCAGATATACGCAGTGATATATACAGCAGATATACACAGTGATATATACAGCAGATATGTACAGTGATATATACAGCAGATATACAGTGATATATACAGCAGATATACGCAGTGATATATACAGCAGATATGTACAGTGATATATACAGCAGATATGTACAGTGATATATACAGCAGATATACGCAGTGATATATACAGCAGATATGTGCAGTGAGATATACAGCAGATATACACAGTGATATATACAGCAGATATGCACAGTGATATATACAGCAGATATGCACAGTGATATATACAGCAGATATACACAGTGATATATACAGCAGATATATGCAGTGATATATACAGCAGATATATGCAGTGATATATACAGCAGATATACAGTGATATATACAGCAGATATACACAGTGATATATACAGCAGATATGTACAGTGATATATACAGCAGATATACGCAGTGATATATACAGCAGATATGTACAGTGATATATACAGCAGATATACGCAGTGATATATACAGCAGATATACGCAGTGATATATACAGCAGATATACGCAGTGATATATACAGCCGATATACACAGTGATATATACAGCAGATATGTACAGTGATATATACAGCAGATATACAGTGATATATACAGCAGATATACGCAGTGATATATACAGCAGATATACGCAGTGATATATACAGCAGATATGTACAGTGATATATACAGCAGATATACGCAGTGATATATACAGCAGATATGCGCAGTGATATATACAGCAGATATACACAGTGATATATACAGCAGATATGCACAGTGATATATACAGCAGATATGCACAGTGATATATACAGCAGATATACACAGTGATATATACAGCAGATATGCACAGTGATATATACAGCAGATATGCACAGTGATATATACAGCAGATATACACAGTGATATATACAGCAGATATGCGCAGTGATATATACAGCAGATATACGCAGTGATATATACAGCAGATATACACAGTGATATATACAGCAGATATACCCAGTTATATATACAGCAGATATGTACAGTGATATATACAGCAGATATACACAGTTATATATACAGCAGATATACACAGTGATATATACAGCAGATATACACAGTGATATATACAGCAGATATACACAGTTATATATACAGCAGATATACACAGTGATATATACAGCAGATATGTACAGTGATATATACAGCAGATATACACAGTGATATATACAGCAGATATACACAGTGATATATACAGCAGATACACAGTGATATATACAGCAGATATACGCAGTGATATATACAGCAGATATACACAGTGATATATACAGCAGATATGTACAGTGATATATACAGGAGATATACACAGAGATATATACAGCAGATATACACAGTGATATATACAGCAGATATACACAGTGATATATACAGCAGATATACACAGTGATATATACAGCAGATATGTGCAGTGATATATACAGCAGATATACGCAGTGATATATACAGCAGATATACACAGTGATATATACAGCAGATATACACAGTGATATATACAGCAGATATACACAGTGATATATACAGCAGATATACACAGTGATATATACAGCAGATATGCGCAGTGATATATACAGCAGATATGTACAGTGATATATACAGCAGATATGTACAGTGATATATACAGCACATATACACAGTGATATATACAGCAGATATGCGCAGTGATATATACAGCAGATATACAGTGATATATATAGCAGATATACACAGTGATATATTCAGCAGATATGTACAGTGATATATACAGCAGATATGTACAGTGATATATACAGCAGATATACACAGTGATATATACAGCAGATATACACAGTGATATATTCAGCAGATATACAGTGATATATACAGCAGATATACACAGGTATATATACGGCAGATATACACAGTGATATATACGGCAGATATACACAGTGATATATACAGCAGATATACGCAGTGATATATACAGCAGATATACACAGTGATATATACAGCAGATATGTACAGTGATATATACAGCAGATATACGCAGTGATATATACAGCAGATATACAGTGATATATACAGCAGATATACACAGTGATATATACGGCAGATATACACAGTGATATATACGGCAGATATACACAGTGATATATACAGCAGATATACACAGTGATATATACAGCAGATATGTACAGTGATATATACAGCAGATATACGCAGTGATATATACAGCAGATATACGCAGTGATATATACAGCAGATATACACAGTGATATATACAGCAGATATGTACAGTGATATATACAGCAGATATACAGTGATATATACAGCAGATATACGCAGTGATATATACAGCAGATATGTACAGTGATATATACAGCAGATATGTACAGTGATATATACAGCAGATATACGCAGTGATATATACAGCAGATATGTGCAGTGAGATATACAGCAGATATACACAGTGATATATACAGCAGATATGCACAGTGATATATACAGCAGATATGCACAGTGATATATACAGCAGATATACACAGTGATATATACAGCAGATATATGCAGTGATATATACAGCAGATATATGCAGTGATATATACAGCAGATATACAGTGATATATACAGCAGATATACACAGTGATATATACAGCAGATATGTACAGTGATATATACAGCAGATATACGCAGTGATATATACAGCAGATATGTACAGTGATATATACAGCAGATATACGCAGTGATATATACAGCAGATATACGCAGTGATATATACAGCAGATATACGCAGTGATATATACAGCCGATATACACAGTGATATATACAGCAGATATGTACAGTGATATATACAGCAGATATACAGTGATATATACAGCAGATATACGCAGTGATATATACAGCAGATATACGCAGTGATATATACAGCAGATATGTACAGTGATATATACAGCAGATATACGCAGTGATATATACAGCAGATATGCGCAGTGATATATACAGCAGATATACACAGTGATATATACAGCAGATATGCACAGTGATATATACAGCAGATATGCACAGTGATATATACAGCAGATATACACAGTGATATATACAGCAGATATGCACAGTGATATATACAGCAGATATGCACAGTGATATATACAGCAGATATACACAGTGATATATACAGCAGATATGCGCAGTGATATATACAGCAGATATACGCAGTGATATATACAGCAGATATACACAGTGATATATACAGCAGATATACCCAGTTATATATACAGCAGATATGTACAGTGATATATACAGCAGATATACACAGTTATATATACAGCAGATATACACAGTGATATATACAGCAGATATACACAGTGATATATACAGCAGATATACACAGTTATATATACAGCAGATATACACAGTGATATATACAGCAGATATGTACAGTGATATATACAGCAGATATACACAGTGATATATACAGCAGATATACACAGTGATATATACAGCAGATACACAGTGATATATACAGCAGATATACGCAGTGATATATACAGCAGATATACACAGTGATATATACAGCAGATATGTACAGTGATATATACAGGAGATATACACAGAGATATATACAGCAGATATACACAGTGATATATACAGCAGATATACACAGTGATATATACAGCAGATATACACAGTGATATATACAGCAGATATGTGCAGTGATATATACAGCAGTTATACGCAGTGATATATACAGCAGATATACACAGTGATATATACAGCAGATATACACAGTGATATATACAGCAGATATACACAGTGATATATACAGCAGATATACACAGTGATATATACAGCAGATATGCGCAGTGATATATACAGCAGATATACGCAGTGATATATACAGCAGATGTACACAGTGATATATACAGCAGATATACGCAGTGATATATACAGCAGATACACACAGTGATATATACAGCAGATATACACAGTGATATATACAGCAGATATACACAGTGATATATACAGCAGATATGTGCAGTGATATATACAGCAGATATACGCAGTGATATATACAGCAGATGTACACAGTGGTATATACAGCAGATATACGCAGTGATATATACAGCAGATATACACAGTGATATATACAGCAGATATGTACAGTGATATATACAGCAGATATGCGCAGTGATATATACAGCAGATATACACAGTGATATATACAGCAGATATACGCAGTGATATATACAGCAGATATACGCAGTGATATATACAGCAGATATACGCAGTGATATATACAGCAGATATACGCAGTGATATATACAGCAGATATACAGTGATATATACAGCAGATATACGCAGTGATATATACAGCAGATATGTACAGTGATATATACAGCAGATACACAGTGATATATACAGCAGATATACACAGTGATATATACAGCAGATATTTACAGTGATATATACAGCAGATATACACAGTTATATATACAGCAGATATACAGTGATATATACAGCAGATATACACAGTGATATATACAGCAGATATACGCAGTGATATATACAGCAGATATGTACAGTGATATATACAGCAGATACACAGTGATATATACAGCAGATATGTACAGTGATATATACAGCAGATATGTACAGTGATATATACAGCAGATATGTACAGTGATATATACAGCAGATACACAGTGATATATACAGCAGATATACGCAGTGATATATACGGCAGATACACAGTGATATATACAGCAGATATACGCAGAGATATATACAGCAGATATACAGTGATATATACAGCAGATATACGCAGTGATATATACAGCAGATATACACAGTGATATATACAGCAGATATACACAGTGATATATACAGCAGATATACACAGTGATATATACAGCAGATATACGCAGTGATATATACAGCAGATATACGCAGTCATATATACAGCAGATATACACAGTGATATATACAGCAGATATACACAGTGATATATACAGCAGATATACATAGTGATATATACGGCAGATATACAGTGGTATATACAGCAGATATACGCAGTGATATATACAGCAGATATACGCAGTGATATATACAGCAGATATACAGTGATATATACAGCAGATATACAGTGATATATACAGCAGATATACAGTGATATATGCAGCAGATATACGCAGTGATAAATACAGCAGATATGTACAGTGATATATACAGCAGATATACAGTGATATATACAGCAGATATACATAGTGATATATACAGCAGATATGCACAGTGATATATACAGCAGATATACGCAGTGATATATACAGTGATATATACAGCAGATATACGCAGTGATATATACAGCAGATGTACACAGTGATATATACAGCAGATATACGCAGTGATATATACAGCAGATATACAGTGATATATACAGCAGATATACACAGTGATATACACAGCAGATATACAGTGATATATACAGCAGATATACAGTGATATATACAGCAGATACACACAGTGATATATACAGCAGATATACACAGTGATATATACAGCAGATATACACAGTGATATATACAGCAGATATGTGCAGTGATATATACAGCAGATATACGCAGTGATATATACAGCAGATGTACACAGTGATATATACAGCAGATATACGCAGTGATATATACAGCAGATATACACAGTGATATATACAGCAGATATGTACAGTGATATATACAGCAGATATGCGCAGTGATATATACAGCAGATATACACAGTGATATATACAGCAGATATACGCAGTGATATATACAGCAGATATACGCAGTGATATATACAGCAGATATACGCAGTGATATATACAGCAGATATACGCAGTGATATATACAGCAGATATACAGTGATATATACAGCAGATATAGGCAGTGATATATACAGCAGATATACAGTGATATATACAGCAGATATACACAGTGATATATACAGCAGATATGTACAGTGATATATACAGCAGATATGCGCAGTGATATATACAGCAGATATACAGTGATATATACAGCAGATATACACAGTGATATATACAGCAGATATAGGCAGTGATATATACAGCAGATATACAGTGATATATACAGCAGATATACACAGTGATATATACAGCAGATATGTACAGTGATATATACAGCAGATATGCGCAGTGATATATACAGCAGATATACAGTGATATATACAGCAGATATACACAGTGATATATACAGCAGATATACGCAGTGATATATACAGCAGATATGCACAGTGATATATACAGCAGATATACACAGTTATATATACAGCAGATATACACAGTTATATATACAGCAGATATACACAGTGATATATACGGCAGATATACACAGTGATATATACAGCAGATATACGCAGTGATATATACAGCAGATATACAGTGATATATACAGCAGATATGTACAGTGATATATACAGCAGATATACGCAGTGATATATACAGCAGATGTACACAGTGATATATCCACAGATATACGCAGTGATATATACAGCAGATATACACAGTGATATATACAGCAGATATGTACAGTGATATATACAGCAGATATGCGCAGTGATATATACAGCAGATATACACAGTGATATATACAGCAGATATACGCAGTGATATATACAGCAGATATACGCAGTGATATATACAGCAGATATACGCAGTGATATATACAGCAGATATACGCAGTGATATATACAGCAGATATACAGTGATATATACAGCAGATATACGCAGTGATATATACAGCAGATATGTGCAGTGATATATACAGCAGATATGCGCAGTGATATATACAGCAGATATACACAGTGATATATACAGCAGATATACGCAGTGATATATACCTCAGATATACACAGTGATATATACAGCAGATATACGCAGTGATATATACAGCAGATATACACAGTGATATATACAGCAGATATACGCAGTGATATATACAGCAGATATACACAGTGATATATACAGCAGATATGTACAGTGATATATACAGCAGATATACACAGTGATATATACAGCAGATATACGCAGTGATATATACAGCAGATATACGCAGTGATATATACAGCAGATATACACAGTGATATATACAGCAGATATACGCAGTGATATATACCTCAGATATACACAGTGATATATACAGCAGATATACGCAGTGATATATACAGCAGATATACACAGTGATATATACAGCAGATATACGCAGTGATATATACAGCAGATATACACAGTGATATATACAGCAGATATACCCAGTTATATATACAGCAGATATACACAGTGATATATACAGCAGATATACAGTGATATATAAAGCAGATATACGCAGTGATATATACAGCAGATATACACAGTGATATATACAGCAGATATACACAGTGATATATACAGCAGATATACACAGTGATATATACAGCAGATATACACAGTGATATATACAGCAGATATACGCAGTGATATATACAGCAGATATACGCAGTGATATATACAGCAGATATACACAGTGATATATACAGCAGATATACGCAGTGATATATACAGCAGATATGCGAAGTGATATATATAGCAGATATACGCAGTGATATATACAGCAGATATACACAGTTATATATACAGCAGATATGCACAGTGATATATCCAGCAGATGTACACAGTGATATATACAGCAGATATACACAGTGATATATACAGCAGATATACGCAGTGATATATACAGCAGATATACACAGTTATATATACAGCAGATATGCACAGTGATATATCCAGCAGATATACACAGTGATATATACAGCAGATATACACAGTGATATATACAGCAGATATACGCAGTGATATATACAGCAGATATACGCAGTGATATATACAGCAGGTATGCACAGTGATATATACAGCAGATATACACAGTTATATATACAGCAGATATACACAGTTATATATACAGCAAATATACACAGTGATATATACAGCAGATATACACAGTGATATATACAGCAGATATACGCAGTGATATATACAGCAGATATACGCAGTGATATATACAGCAGATATACAGAGTGATATATACAGCAGATATACAGTGATATATACAGCAGATATACACAGTGATATATACAGCAGATATACATAGTGATATATACAGCAGATATACACAGTGATATATACGGCAGATATGTACAATGATATATACAGCAGATATACAGTGATATATACAGCAGATATACACAGTGATATATACAGCAGATATACAGTGATATATACAGCAGATATACACAGTGATATATACGGCAGATACACAGTGATATATACAGCAGATATACAGTGATATATACAGCAGATATACACAGTGATATATACAGCAGATATGTACAGTGATATATACAGCAGATATACGCAGTGATATATACAGCAGATATACGCAGTGATATATACAGCAGATATACAGTGATATATACAGCAGATATACGCAGTGATATATACGGCAGATATACAGTGATATATACAGCAGATATACACAGTGATATATACGGCAGATATACACAGTGATATATACAGCAGATATGTACAGTGATATATACAGCAGATATACACAGTGATATATACAGCAGATATACACAGTGATATATACAGCAGATATACGCAGTGATATATACAGCAGATATGCACAGTGATATATACAGCAGATATACGCAGTGATATATACAGCAGATATACACAGTGATATATACAGCAGATATGCACAGTGATATATACAGCAGATATACACAGTGATATATACAGCAGATATAGGCAGTGATATATACAGCAGATATACGCAGTGATATATACAGCAGATATGCGCAGTGATATATACAGCAGATATACACAGTGATATATACAGCAGATATTCGCAGTGATATATACCTCAGATATACACAGTGATATATACAGCAGATATACGCAGTGATATATACAGCAGATATACACAGTGATATATACAGCAGATATACGCAGTGATATATACAGCAGATATACACAGTGATATATACAGCAGATATACCCAGTTATTATATACAGCAGATATACACAGTGATATATACAGCAGATATACAGTGATATATACAGCAGATATACGCAGTGATATATACAGCAGATATACACAGTGATATATACAGCAGATATACCCAGTTATATATACAGCAGATATACACAGTGATATATACAGCAGATATAGGCAGTGATATATACAGCAGATATACGCAGTGATATATACAGCAGATATACACAGTGATATATACAGCAGATATACGCAGTGATATATACAGCAGATATGCACAGTGATATATACAGCAGATATGCACAGTGATATATACAGCAGATATACGCAGTGATATATACAGCAGATATACACAGTTATATATACAGCAGATATGCACAGTGATATATCCAGCAGATATACACAGTGATATATACAGCAGATATACACAGTGATATATACAGCAGATATACGCAGTGATATATACAGCAGATATACGCAGTGATATATACAGCAGATATGCACAGTGATATATACAGCAGATATACACAGTTATATATACAGCAGATATACACAGTGATATATACAGCAGATATGCACAGTGATAGATACAGCAGATATACACAGTGATATATACAGCAGATATACGCAGTGATATATACAGCAGATATACGCAGTGATATATACAGCAGATATACGCAGTGATATATACAGCAGATATACACAGTGATATATACAGCAGATATACATAGTGATATATACAGCAGATATACACAGTGATATATACAGCAGATATACGCAGTGATATATACAGCAGATATACAGTGATATATACAGCAGATATGTACAGTGATATATACAGCAGATATACGCAGTGATATATACAGCAGATGTACACAGTGATATATACAGCAGATATACGCAGTGATATATACAGCAGATATACACAGTGATATATACAGCAGATATGTACAGTGATATATACAGCAGATATGCGCAGTGATATATACAGCAGATATACACAGTGATATATACAGCAGATATACGCAGTGATATATACAGCAGATATATGCAGTGATATATACAGCAGATATACGCAGTGATATATACAGCAGATATACGCAGTGATATATACAGCAGATATACAGTGATATATACAGCAGATATACGCAGTGATATATACAGCAGATATGTACAGTGATATATACAGCAGATACACAGTGATATATACAGCAGATATACACAGTGATATATACAGCAGATATGTACAGTGATATATACAGCAGATATACACAGTTATATATACAGCAGATATGTACAGTGATATATACAGCAGATATGTACAGTGATATATACAGCAGATATGTACAGTGATATATACAGCAGATACACAGTGATATATACAGCAGATATACGCAGTGATATATACAGCAGATATGTACAGTGATATATACAGCAGATATACACAGTGATATATACAGCAGATATACAGTGATATATACAGCAGATATACGCAGTGATATATACAGCAGATATGTACAGTGATATATACAGCAGATATACACAGTTATATATACAGCAGATATGTACAGTGATATATACAGCAGATATACGCAGAGATATATACAGCAGATATACGCAGAGATATATACAGCAGATATACGCAGTGATATATACAGCAGATACACAGTGATATATACAGCAGATATACGCAGTGATATATACAGCAGATATACAGTGATATATACAGCAGATATACGCAGTGATATATACAGCAGATATGTACAGTGATATATACAACAGATACACAGTGATATATACAGCAGATATACGCAGAGATATATACAGCAGATATGTACAGTGATATATACAGCAGATACACAGTGATATATACAGCAGATATACGCAGTGATATATACAGCAGATATACAGTGATATATACAGCAGATATACAGTGATATATACAGCAGATATACACAGTGATATATACAGCAGATATACACAGTGATATATACAGCAGATATACACAGTGATATATACAGCAGATATGCGCAGTGATATATACAGCAAATATACACAGTTATATATACAGCAGATATACATAGTGATATATACAGCAGATATAGGCAGTGATATATACAGCAGATATACGCAGTGATATATACAGCAGATATACACAGTTATATATACAGCAGATATACGCAGTGATATATACAGCAGATATACGCAGTGATATATACAGCAGATATGCGAAGTGATATATACAGCAGATATACGCAGTGATATATACAGCAGATATACGCAGTGATATATACAGCAGATATACACAGTGATATATACAGCAGATATAGGCAGTGATATATACAGCAGATATACGCAGTGATATATACAGCAGATATGTGCAGTGATATATACAGCAGATATACACAGTGATATATACAGCAGATATACGCAGTGATATATACAGCAGATATAGGCAGTGATATATACAGCAGATATACGCAGTGATATATACAGCAGATATGTGCAGTGATATATACAGCAGATATACACAGTGATATATACAGCAGATATACGCAGTGATATATACAGCAGATATACACAGTGATATATACAGCAGATATACGCAGAGATATATACAGCAGATATACGGAGTGATATATACCTCAGATATACACAGTGATATATACAGCAGATATACACAGTGATATATACAGCAGATATACACAGTGATATATACAGCAGATATACGCAGAGATATATACAGCAGATATACGCAGAGATATATACAGCAGATATACGCAGTGATATATACAGCAGATACACAGTGATATATACAGCAGATATGTACAGTGATATATACAGCAGATACACAGTGATATATACAGCAGATATACGCAGAGATATATACAGCAGATATGTACAGTGATATATACAGCAGATTCACAGTGATATATACAGCAGATATACGCAGTGATATATACGGCAGATACACAGTGATATATACAGCAGATATACGCAGAGATATATACAGCAGATATACAGTGATATATACAGCAGATATACGCAGTGATATATACAGCAGATATACAGTGATATATACAGCAGATATACAGTGATATATACAGCAGATATACACAGTGATATATACAGCAGATATACACAGTGATATATACAGCAGATATACACAGTGATATATACAGCAGATATGCGCAGTGATATATACAGCAGATATACACAGTTATATATACAGCAGATATACATAGTGATATATACAGCAGATATACACAGTGATATATACAGCAGATATACGCAGTGATATATACAGCAGATATACACAGTTATATATACAGCAGATATACGCAGTGATATATACAGCAGATATACGCAGTGATATATACAGCAGATATGCGAAGTGATATATACAGCAGATATACGCAGTGATATATACAGCAGAAATACGCAGTGATATATACAGCAGATATACACAGTGATATATACAGCAGATATAGGCAGTGATATATACAGCAGATATACGCAGTGATATATACAGCAGATATGTGCAGTGATATATACAGCAGATATACACAGTGATATATACAGCAGATATACGCAGTGATATATACCTCAGATATACACAGTGATATATACAGCAGATATACACAGTGATATATACAGCAGATATACACAGTGATATATACAGCAGATATACACAGTGATATATACAGCAGATATACACAGTGATATATACAGCAGATATACCCAGTTATATATACAGCAGATATACACAGTGATATATACAGCAGATATACAGTGATATATACAGCAGATATACGCAGTGATATATACAGCAGATATACACAGTGATATATACAGCAGATATACACAGTGATATATACAGCAGATATACGCAGTGATATATACAGCAGATATACACAGTGATATATACAGCAGATATACGCAGTGATATATACAGCAGATATACGCAGTGATATATACAGCAGATATACGCAGTGATATATACAGCAGATATACTTTTACAGCAGATATACACAGTGATATATACAGCAGATATACGCAGTGATATATACAGCAGATATGCGAAGTGATATATACAGCAGATATACGCAGTGATATATACAGCAGATATACACAGTTATATATACAGCAGATATGCACAGTGATATATCCAGCAGATGTACACAGTGATATATACAGCAGATATACACAGTGATATATACAGCAGATATACGCAGTGATATATACAGCAGATATACACAGTTATATATACAGCAGATATGCACAGTGATATATCCAGCAGATATACACAGTGATATATACAGCAGATATACGCAGTGATATATACAGCAGATATAGGCAGTGATATATACAGCAGATATACGCAGTGATATATACAGCAGATATGCACAGTGATATATACAGCAGATATACACAGTTATATATACAGCAGATATACACAGTTATATATACAGCAGATATACACAGTGATATATACGGCAGATATACACAGTGATATATACAGCAGATATACGCAGTGATATATACAGCAGATATACAGTGATATATACAGCAGATATGTACAGTGATATATACAGCAGATATACGCAGTGATATATACAGCAGATGTACACAGTGATATATCCACAGATATACGCAGTGATATATACAGCAGATATACACAGTGATATATACAGCAGATATGTACAGTGATATATACAGCAGATATGCGCAGTGATATGTACAGCAGATATACACAGTGATATATACAGCAGATATACGCAGTGATATATACAGCAGATATACGCAGTGATATATACAGCAGATATACGCAGTGATATATACAGCAGATATACGCAGTGATATATACAGCAGATATACAGTGATATATACAGCAGATATACGCAGTGATATATACAGCAGATATGTACAGTGATATATACAGCAGATACACAGTGATATATACTGCAGATATACACAGTGATATATACAGCAGATATGTACAGTGATATATACAGCAGATATACACAGTTATATATACAGCAGATATGTACAGTGATATATACAGCAGATATGTACAGTGATATATACAGCAGATACACAATGATATATACAGCAGATATACGCAGAGATATATACAGCAGATATACGCAGTGATATATACAGCAGATATGTACAGTGATATATACAGCAGTTATGTACAGTGATATATACAGCAGATACACAGTGATATATACAGCAGATATACGCAGAGATATATACAGCAGATATACGCAGTGATATATACAGCAGATACACAGTGATATATACAGCAGATATACACAGTGATATATACAGCAGATACACAGTGATATATACAGCAGATATACACAGTGATATATACAGCAGATATACGCAGTGATATATACAGCAGATACACAGTGATATATACAGCAGATATACGCAGTGATATATACGGCAGATACACAGTGATATATACAGCAGATATACGCAGAGATATATACAGCAGATATACAGTGATATATACAGCAGATATACGCAGTGATATATACAGCAGATATACACAGTGATATATACAGCAGATATACACAGTGATATATACAGCAGATATGTACAGTGATATATACAGCAGATATATGCAGTGATATATACAGCAGATATACGCAGTCATATATACAGCAGATATACACAGTGATATATACAGCAGATATACACAGTGATATATACAGCAGATATATGCAGTCATATATACAGCAGATATACACAGTGATATATACAGCAGATATACGCAGTGATATATACGGCAAATATGTACAGTGATATATACAGCATATATACGCAGTGATATATACAGCAGATATACGCAGTGATATATACAGCAGATATACGCAGTGATATATACAGCAGATATGTACAGTGATATATACAGCAGATATACGCAGTGATATATACATCAGATATGTACAGTGATATATACAGCAGATATACACAGTGATATATACAGCAGATACACAGTGATATATACAGCAGATATACGCAGTGATATATACAGCAGATATACAGTGATATATACAGCAGATATACGCAGTGATATATACAGCAGATATACGCAGTGATATATACAGCAGATATACACAGTCATATATACAGCAGATATACACAGTGATATATACAGCAGATATGTACAGTGATATATACAGCAGATATGTACAGTGATATATACAGCAGATATACGCAGTCATATATACAGCAGATTTACACAGTGATATATACAGCAGATATACACAGTGATATATACAGCAGATATGTACAGTGATATATACAGCAGATATACACAGTGATATATACAGCAGATATGTACAGTGATATATACAGCAGATATACGCAGTGATATATACAACAGATATGTACAGTGATATATACAGCAGATATACACAGTGATATATACAGCAGATATACATAGTGATATATACAGCAGATATACGCAGCGATATATACAGCAGATATACGCAGTGATATACACAGCAGATATACGCAGTGATATATACAGCAGATATGTACAGTGATATATACAGCAGATATACACAGTGATATATACAGCAGATATACGCAGTGATATATACAGCAGATATGTACAGTGATATATACAGCAGATATACGCAGTGATATATACAGCAGATATGTACAGTGATATATACAGCAGATATACGCAGTGATATATACAGCAGATATACACAGTGATATATACAGCAGATATGTACAGTGATATATACAGCAGATATACGCAGTGATATATACAGCAGATATACACAGTGATATATACAGCAGATATACGCAGTGATATATACAGCAGATATACACAGTGATATATACAGCAGATATGTACAGTGATATATACAGCAGATATACAGTGATATATACAGCAGATATGTACAGTGATATATACAGCAGATATACACAGTGATATATACAGCAGATATACGCAGTGATATATACAGCAGATATACGCAGTGATATATACAGCAGATATGTACAGTGATATATACAGCAGATATACACAGTGATATATACAGCAGATATACGCAGTGATATATACAGCAGATATACACAGTGATATATACAGCAGATACACAGTGATATATACAGCAGATATACATAGTGATATATACAGCAGATATACGCAGCGATATATACAGCAGATATACGCAGTGATATATACAGCAGATATACGCAGTGATATATACAGCAGATATGTACAGTGATATATACAGCAGATATGCACAATGATATATACAGCAGATATACGCAGTGATATATACGGCAGATATACAGTGATATATACAGCAGATATACACAGTGATATATACGGCAGATATACGCAGTGATATATACAGCAGATATGCACAGTGATATATACAGCAGATATGTACAGTGATATATACAGCAGATATACACGGTGATATATACAGCAGATATACACAGTGATATATACAGCAGATATACGCAGTGATATATACAGCAGATATGCACAGTGATATATACAGCAGATATGCACAATGATATATACAGCAGATATACGCAGTGATATATACAGCAGATATACACAGTGATATATACAGCAGATATGCACAGTGATATACTGTATACAGCAGATATACGCAGTGATATATACAGCAGATATGCACAGTGATATATCCAGCAGATATACACAGTTATATATACAGCAGATATACACAGTGATATATACAGCAGATATGTACAGTGATATATACAGCAGATATACACAGTGATATATACAGCAGATATACAGTGATATATACAGCAGATATACGCAGAGATATATACAGCAGATATACGCAGTGATATATACAGCAGATACACAGTGATATATACAGCAGATATACGCAGTGATATATACAGCAGATATACAGTGATATATACAGCAGATATACACAGTGATATATACAACAGATATGCACAGTGATATATACAGCAGATATGCACAGTGATATACTGTATACAGCAGATGTGCAGTAGAGAATCCTACTACAGAATCCTATACAGCACAACTATTCCTCTCATCATCCATGTGCTTATGCCCTGCTCAGGATCCCTTCCCCCATCACATCAGACTGAGCGCCCAGATATCAGCAGGTATATTGTAGTGATGAGGCAGGACCTGATGAGATTGTCACGACCCTGCCCCTCTTATTGTTCTCATATCATTACATTATCACCCCCTCCATTGTCTCCAATCAGTGGTCACTTAACCCAATCATGAGGTCAGTTTATGTCTATGATGTCATCACCAGATTATAAATCATGCTCTGTACCCCACATGAAAGGCTTAGATACCCCATGCTGTCAGTATACTCCACCCTCAGGTTGTACCTCCTGGACAGAAACTCAATCAGTCAGACAGAAGACTTTACACTGAATGAATCCCTGCGGACCCCCCATCTAGGAGCCCACCCTAATCCCATCACTGACCTACACATATAGAGAGCGCCCACCAGTGAGAGAGGAAGGAGACGCCATGAACCTCGCACCTCAGAGCAGCACGGTGCCATGTCTGCTCACAGCCGTCCTGCTACTCTGCACAGGTGAGTCCCACACAGGAGACCCCCATATGTACACCCCACAAACACCCCGCTATTATACACAGGTGGACCCCAGATATACACCCCACAACCACCCCGCTATTATATAGGGGAGACCCCCAGATGTACACCCCACAACCACCCCGCTATTATATAGGGGAGACCCCCAGATGTACACCCCACAACCACCCCGCTATTATACACAGGAGACCCCCAGATGTACACCCCACAAACACCCCGCTATTATACACAGGTGGACCCCAGATATACACCCCACAAACACCCCGCTATTATACACAGGAGACCCCCAGATGTACACCCCACAACCACCCCGCTATTATATAGGGGAGACCCCCAGATGTACACCCCACAACCACCCCGCTATTATACACAGGAAGACCCCCAGATGTACACCCGACAACCGCCCCGCTATTATACACAGGCAGACCCCCAGATGTACACCCCACAACCGCCCCCACTATTATACACAGGAGACCCCCAGATATACACCCCACAAACACCCCGCTATTATACACAGGAGACCCCCAGATATACACCCCACAACCACCCCGCTATTATACACAGGCAGACCCCCAGATGTACACCCCACAACCGCCCCGCTATTATACACAGGCAGACCCCCAGATGTACACCCCACAACCGCCCCACTATTATACACAGGAGACCCCCAGATATACACCCCACAACCACCCCGCTATTATACACAGGAGACCCCCAGATATACACCCCACAACCGCCCCGCTATTATACACAGGAGACCCCCAGATATACACCCCACAACCACCCCGCTATTATACACAGGAGACCCCCAGATATACACCCCACATACACCCCGCTATTATACACAGGAGACCCCCAGATGTACACCCCACAACCGCCCCGCTATTATACACAGGAGACCCCCAGATGTACACCCCACAACCACCCCGCTATTATACACAGGAGACCCCCAGATGTACACCCCACAAACACCCCGCTATTATACACAGGCAGACCCCCAGATGTACACCCCACAAACACCCCACTATTATACACAGGTGGACCCCAGATATACACCCCACGAACACCCCCGCTATTATACACAGGCGGACCCCAGATATACACCCCACAAACACCCCGCTATTATATAGGGGAGACCCCCAGATGTACACCCCACAACCGCCCCGCTATTATACACAGGCAGACCCCCAGATGTACACCCCACAACCGCCCTGCTATTATACACAGGCAGACCCCCAGATGTACACCCCACAACCACCCCGCTATTATACACAGGAGACCCCCCAGATGTAAACAACACAACCGCCCCGCTATTATACACCGGAGACCCCCAGATATACACCCCACAAACACCCCGCTATTATACACAGGAGACCCCTAGATATACACATCACAACCACCCCGCTATTATATATGGGAGACCCCCAGATGTACACCCCACAACCACCCCGCTATTATACACAGGAGACCCCCAGATATACACAACACAACCACCCCGCTATTATGCACAGGAGACCCCTAGATATACACCCCACAACCACCCCGCTATTATACACAGGAGACCCCCAGATATACACCCCACAAACACCCCGCTATTATACACAGGAGACCCCCAGATATACACCTCACAACCACCCCCGCTATTATACACAGGAGACCCCTAGATATACACCCCACAACCACCCCGCAATTATTCACAGGAGACCCGTAGATATACACCCCACATACACCCCGCTATTATACACAGGAGACCCCCAGATATACACCCCACATACACCCCGCTATTATATAGGGGAGACCCCCAGATGTACACCCCACAACCGCCCCGCTATTATACACAGGAGACCCTCAGATGTAAACAACACAACCGCCCCGCTATTATACACCGGAGACCCCCAGATATACACCCCACAAACACCCCGCTATTATACACAGGAGACCCCTAGATATACACCTCACAACCACCCTGCTATTATATATGGGAGACCCCCAGATGTACACCCCACAACCACCCCGCTATTATACACAGGAGACCCCCAGATATACACCCCACAAACACCCCGCTATTATACACAGGAGACCCACAGATATACACCTCACAACCACCCCGCTATTATACACAGGAGACCCCTAGATATACACCCCACAACCACCCCGCTATTATTCACAGGAGACCCCTAGATATACACCTCACAACCACCCCGCTATTATATATGGGAGACCCCCAGATGTACACCCCACAACCACCCCGCTATTATACACAGGAGACCCCCAGATATACACCCCACAACCGCCCCGCTATTATATAGGGGAGACCCCCAGATATACACCCCACAAACACCCCGCTATTATACACAGGAGACCCCCAGATATACACCCCACATACACCCCGCTATTATACACAGGAGACCCCCAGATATACACCCCACATACACCCCGCTATTATATAGGGGAGACCCCCAGATGTACACCCCACAACCGCCCCGCTATTATACACAGGAGACCCCCAGATATACACCCCACAACCACCCCGCTTTTATACACAGGAGACCCCCAGATATACACCCCACAACCACCCCGCTATTATACACAGGAGACCCCCAGATATACACCCCACAAACACCCCGCTATTATACACAGGAGACCCACAGATATACACCTCACAACCACCCCCGCTATTATACACAGGAGACCCCTAGATATACACCCCACAACCACCCCGCTATTATTCACAGGAGACCCCTAGATATACACCTCACAACCACCCCGCTATTATATATGGGAGACCCCCAGATGTACACCCCACAACCACCCCGCTATTATACACAGGAGACCCCCAGATATACACCCCACAACCGCCCCGCTATTATATAGGGGAGACCCCCAGATATACACCCCACAAACACCCCGCTATTATACACAGGAGACCCCCAGATATACACCCCACATACACCCCGCTATTATACACAGGAGACCCCCAGATATACACCCCACATACACCCCGCTATTATATAGGGGAGACCCCCAGATGTACACCCCACAACCGCCCCGCTATTATACACAGGAGACCCCCAGATATACACCCCACAACCACCCCGCTTTTATACACAGGAGACCCCCAGATATACACCCCACAAACACCCCGCTATTATACACAGGAGAACCCCCAGATGTACACCCCACAACCACACCACTATTATACACAGGAGACCCCCAGATATACACCCCACAAACACCCCGCTATTATACACAGGAGACCCCTAGATATACACCTCACAACCACCCCGCTATTATATAGGGGAGACCCCCAGATTTACACCCCACAACCACCCCGCTATTATACACAGGAGACCGCCAGATATACACCCCACAACCACCCCACTATTATACACAGGGGACCCCCAGATATACACCCCACAAACACCTCGCAATTATACACAGGAGACCCCCAGATATACACCCCACAAACACCCCACTATTATACACAGGAGACCCCTAGATATACACCTCACAACCACCCCGCTATTATATAAGGGAGACCCCCAGATGTACACCCCACAACCACCCCGCTATTATACACAGGAGACCGCCAGATATACACCCCACAACCACCCCGCTATTATATAGGGGAGACCCCCAGATATACACCCCACAAACACCCCGCTATTATACACAGGAAACCCCTAGATATACACCTCACAACCACCCCGCTATTATATATGGGAGACCCCCAGATGTACACCCCACAACCGCCCCGCTATTATATAGGGGAGACCCCCAGATATACACCCCACAAACACCCCGCTATTATACACAGGAGACCTCCAGATATACACCCCACAACCACCCCGCTATTATACACAGGAGACCCCCAGATGTACACCCCACAACCACCCCGCTATTATACACAGGAGACCCCCAGATATACACCCCACAACCACCCCGCTATTATACACAGGAGACCCCCAGATATACACCTCACAACCGCCCCGCTATTATACACAGGGGACCCCCAGATATACACCTCACAACCACACCGCTATTATATAGGGGAGACCCCCAGATGTACACCTCACAACCACCCCGCTATTATACACAGGAGACCCCCAGATATACACCTCACAACCACCCCGCTATTATACACAGGAGACCCTCAGATGTAAACAACACAACCACCCCGCTATTATACACCGGAGACCCCCAGATATACACCTCACAACCACCCCGCTATTATATAGGGGAGACCCCCAGATATACACCCCACAACCACCCCGCTATTATACACCGAAGACCCCCAGATATACACCCCACAAACACCCCGCTATTATACACAGGAGACCCCCAGATATACACCCCACATACACCCCGCTATTATATAGGGGAGACCCCAGATGTACACCCCACAACCACCCCGCTATTATACACAGGAGACCCCCAGATATACACCTCACAACCGCCCCGCTATTATACACAGGAGACCCTCAGATGTAAACAACACAACCACCCCGCTATTATACACCGGAGACCCCCAGATATACACCTCACAACCGCCCCGCTATTATATAGGGGAGACCCCCAGATATACACCCCACAAACACCCCGCTATTATACACAGGAGACCCCCAGATATACACCCCACATACACCCCGCTATTATACACAGGAGACCCCCAGATATACACCCCACATACACCCCGCTATTATATAGGGGAGACCCCCAGATGTACACCCCACAACCGCCCCGCTATTATATAGGGGAGACCCCCAGATATACACCCCACAACCACCCCCGCTATTATACACCGGAGACCCCCAGATATACACCCCACATACACCCCGCTATTATATAGGGGAGACCCCAGATATACACCCCACAACCACCCCACTATTATACACAGGAGACCCCCAGATATACACCCCACAAACACCCCGCTATTATACACAGGAGACCCCTAGATATACACCTCACAACCACCCCGCTATTATATAGGGGAGTCCCCCAGATTTACACCCCACAACCACCCCGCTATTATACACAGGAGACCGCCAGATATACACCCCACAACCACCCCACTATTATACACAGGGGACCCCCAGATATACACCCCACAAACACCTCGCAATTATACACAGGAGACCCCCAGATATACACCCCACAAACACCCCGCTATTATACACAGGAGACCCCTAGATATACACCTCACAACCACCCCCGCTATTATATAAGGGAGACCCCCAGATGTACACCCCACAACCACCCCGCTATTATATAGGGGAGACCCCCAGATATACACCCCACAAACACCCCGCTATTATACACAGGAGACCCCTAGATATACACCTCACTACCACCCCGCTATTATATACGGGAGACCCCCAGATGTACACCCCACAACCGCCCCGCTATTATATAGGGGAGACCCCCAGATATACACCCCACAAACACCCCGCTATTATACACAGGAGACCTCCAGATATACACCCCACAACCACCCCGCTATTATATTCAGGAGACCTCCAGATATACACCCCACAACCACCCCGCTATTATACACAGGAGACCCCCAGATATACACCCCACAACCGCCCCGCTATTATACACAGGAGACCCTCAGATGTAAACAACACAACCACCCCGCTATTATACACCGGAGACCCCCAGATATACACCTCACAACCACCCCGCTATTATATAGGGGAGACCCCCAGATATACACCCCACAACCACCCCGCTATTATACACCGGAGACCCCCAGATATACACCCCACAAACACCCCGCTATTATACACCGGAGACCCCCAGATATACACCCCACAAACACCCCGCTATTATACACAGGAGACCCCCAGATATACACCCCACATACACCCCGCTATTATATAGGGGAGACCCCCAGATATACACCCCACAACCACCCCGCTATTATACACCGGAGACCCCCAGATATACACCCCACAAACACCCCGCTATTATACACAGGAGACCCCCAGATATACACCCCACATACACCCCGCTATTATATAGGGGAGACCCCAGATGTACACCCCACAACCACCCCGCTATTATACACAGGAGACCCCCAGATATACACCTCACAACCGCCCCGCTATTATACACAGGAGACCCTCAGATGTAAACAACACAACCACCCCGCTATCATACACCGGAGACCCCCAGATATACACCTCACAACCGCCCCGCTATTATATAGGGGAGACCCCCAGATATACACCCCACAAACACCCCGCTATTATACACAGGAGACCCCCAGATATACACCCCACATACACCCCGCTATTATACACAGGAGACCCCCAGATATACACCCCACATACACCCTGCTATTATATAGGGGAGACCCCCAGATGTACACCCCACAACCACCCCGCTATTATATAGGGGAGACCCCCAGATATACACCCCACAAACACCCCGCTATTATACACAGGAGACCCCTAGATATACACCTCACAACCACCCCGCTATTATATATGGGAGACCCCCAGATGTACACCCCACAACCGCCCCGCTATTATATAGGGGAGACCCCCAGATATACACCCCACAAACACCCCGCTATTATACACAGGAGACCTCCAGATATACACCCCACAACCACCCCGCTATTATACACAGGAGACCCCCAGATGTACACCCCACAACCACCCCGCTATTATACACAGGAGACCCCCAGATATACACCCCACAACCACCCCGCTATTATACACAGGAGACCCCCAGATATACACCTCACAACCGCCCCGCTATTATACACAGGGGACCCCCAGATATACACCTCACAACCACCCCGCTATTATATAGGGGAGACCCCCAGATGTACACCTCACAACCACCCCGCTATTATACACAGGAGACCCCCAGATATACACCTCACAACCACCCCGCTATTATACACAGGAGACCCTCAGATGTAAACAACACAACCACCCCGCTATTATACACCGGAGACCCCCAGATATACACCTCACAACCACCCCGCTATTATATAGGGGAGACCCCCAGATATACACCCCACAACCACCCCGCTATTATACACCGGAGACCCCCAGATATACACCCCACAAACACCCCGCTATTATACACAGGAGACCCCCAGATATACACCCCACATACACCCCGCTATTATATAGGGGAGACCCCAGATGTACACCCCACAACCACCCCGCTATTATACACAGGAGACCCCCAGATATACACCTCACAACCGCCCCGCTATTATACACAGGAGACCCTCAGATGTAAACAACACAACCACCCCGCTATTATACACCGGAGACCCCCAGATATACACCTCACAACCGCCCCGCTATTATATAGGGGAGACCCCCAGATATACACCCCACAAACACCCCGCTATTATACACAGGAGACCCCCAGATATACACCCCACATACACCCCGCTATTATACACAGGAGACCCCCAGATATACACCCCACATACACCCCGCTATTATATAGGGGAGACCCCCAGATGTACACCCCACAACCGCCCCGCTATTATATAGGGGAGACCCCCAGATATACACCCCACAACCACCCCGCTATTATACACCGGAGACCCCCAGATATACACCCCACATACACCCCGCTATTATATAGGGGAGACCCCAGATATACACCCCACAACCACCCCGCTTTTATACACAGGAGACCCCCAGATATACACCCCACAAACACCCCCGCTATTATACACAGGAGACCCCCCAGATGTACACCCCACAACCACCCCACTATTATACACAGGGGACCCCCAGATATACACCCCACAAACACCTCGCAATTATACACAGGAGACCCCCAGATATACACCCCACAACCACCCCGCTATTATATATGGGAGACCCCCAGATGTACACCCCACAACCGCCCCGCTATTATATAGGGGAGACCCCCAGATATACACCCCACAAACACCTCGCAATTATACACAGGAGACCCCTAGATATACACCTCACAACCACCCCGCTATTATATAGGGGAGTCCCCCAGATTTACACCCCACAACCACCCCGCTATTATACACAGGAGACCGCCAGATATACACCCCACAACCACCCCACTATTATACACAGGGGACCCCCAGATATACACCCCACAAACACCTCGCAATTATACACAGGAGACCCCCAGATATACACCCCACAACCACCCCGCTATTATATATGGGAGACCCCCAGATGTACACCCCACAACCGCCCCGCTATTATATAGGGGAGACCCCCAGATATACACCCCACAAACACCCCGCTATTATACACAGGAGACCTCCAGATATACACCCCACAACCACCCCGCTATTATACACAGGAGACCCCCAGATGTACACCCCACAACCACCCCGCTATTATACACAGGAGACCCCCAGATATACACCCCACAACCACCCCGCTATTATACACAGGAGACCCCCAGATATACACCTCACAACCGCCCCGCTATTATACACAGGGGACCCCCAGATATACACCTCACAACCACCCCGCTATTATATAGGGGAGACCCCCAGATGTACACCTCACAACCACCCCGCTATTATACACAGGAGACCCCCAGATATACACCTCACAACCACCCCGCTATTATACACAGGAGACCCTCAGATGTAAACAACACAACCACCCCGCTATTATACACCGGAGACCCCCAGATATACACCTCACAACCACCCCGCTATTATATAGGGGAGACCCCCAGATATACACCCCACAACCACCCCGCTATTATACACCGGAGACCCCCAGATATACACCCCACAAACACCCCGCTATTATACACAGGAGACCCCCAGATATACACCCCACAACCATCCCGCTATTATACTCAGGAGACCCCCAGATATACACCCCACAAACACCCCGCTATTATACACAGGAGACCCCCAGATATACACCCCACAACCATCCCGCTATTATACTCAGGAGACCCCCAGATATACACCCCACATACACCCCGCTATTATATAGGGGAGACCCCAGATGTACACCCCACAACCGCCCCACTATTATACACAGGAGAGCCCCAGATATACACCCCACAACCACCCCGCTATTATACACAGGAGACCCCCAGATATACACCCCACAAACACCCCGCTATTATACACAGGAGACCCCCAGATGTACACCCCACAACCGCCCCGCTATCATACACAGGAGACCCTCAGATGTAAACAACACAACCGCCCCGCTATTATACACAGGAGACCCCCAGATATACACCCCACAAACACCCCGCTATTATACACAGGAGACCCCTAGATATACACCTCACAACCAACCCGCTATTATATAGGGGAGACCCCCAGATGTACACCCCACAACCGCCCCGCTATTATACACAGGAGACCCCCAGATATACACCCCACAACCACCCCGTTATTATACACAGGAGACCCCCAGATATACACCCCACAAACACCCCGCTATTATACACAGGAGACCCCCAGATTTACACCCCACAACCACCCCGCTATTATACACAGGAGACCCCCAGATATACACCCCACAAACACCCCGCTATTATACACAGGAGACCCCTAGATATACACCTCACAACCACCCCGCTATTATATAGGGGAGACCCCCAGATGTACACCCCACAACCGCCCCGCTATTATACACAGGAGACCCCCAGATATACACCCCACAACCACCCCGCTATTATACACAGGAGACCCCCAGATATACACCCCACAAACACCCCGCTATTATACACAGGAGACCCCCAGATGTACACCCCACAACCACCCCGCTATTATACACAGGAGACCCCTAGATATACACATCACAACCACCCCGCTATTATACACAGGAGACTCCTAGATATACACCTCACAACCACCCCGCTATTATATAGGGGAGACCCCCAGATTTACACCCCACAACCACCCCGCTATTATACACAGGAGACCGCCAGATATACACCCCACAACCACCGCACTATTATACACAGGAGACCCCCAGATATACACCCCACAAACACCTCGCTATTATACACAGGAGACCCCCAGATATACACCCCACAAACACCCCGCTATTATGCACAGGACACCCCTAGATATACACCTCACAACCACCCCGCTATTATACACAGGAGACCCCTAGATATACACCTCACAAACACCCCGCTATTATACACGGGAGACCCCTAGATATACACCTCACAACCACCCAGCTATTATATATGAGAGACCCCAGATGTACACCCCACAACCGCCCCGCTATTATATAGGGGAGACCCCCAGATATACACCCCACAAACACCCCGCTATTATACACAGGAGACCCCCAGATATACACCCCACAAACACCCCGCTATTATACACAGGAGACCCCTAGATATACACCTCACAACCACCCAGCTATTATATATGGGAGACCCCCAGATGTACACCCCACAACCGCCCCGCTATTATATAGGGGAGACCCCCAGATATACACCCCACAAACACCCCGCTATTATACACAGGAGACCCCCAGATATACACCCCACATACACCCCGCTATTATATAGGGGAGACCCCCCAGATGTACACCCCACAACCACCCCGCTATTATACACAGGAGACCCCCAGATATACACCCCACAAACACCCCGCTATTATACACAGGAGACCCACAGATATACACCTCACAACCACCCCGCTATTATACACAGGAGACCCCTAGATATACACCCCACAACCACCCCGCTATTATTCACAGGAGACCCCTAGATATACACCTCACAACCACCCCCGCTATTATACACAGGAGACCCCCAGATATACACCCCACAACCGCCCCGCTATTATATAGGGGAGACCCCCAGATATACACCCCACAAACACCCCGCTATTATACACAGGAGACCCCCAGATATACACCCCACATACACCCCGCTATTATACACAGGAGACCCCCAGATATACACCCCACATACACCCCGCTATTATATAGGGGAGACCCCCAGATGTACACCCCACAACCGCCCCGCTATTATACACAGGAGACCCCCAGATATACACCCCACAACCACCCCCGCTTTTATACACAGGAGACCCCCAGATATACACCCCACAAACACCCCGCTATTATACACAGGAGACCCCCCAGATGTACACCCCACAACCACCCCACTATTATACACAGGAGACCCCCAGATATACACCCCACAAACACCCCGCTATTATACACAGGAGACCCCTAGATATACACCTCACAACCACCCCGCTATTATATAGGGGAGACCCCCAGATTTACACCCCACAACTACCCCGCTATTATACACAGGGGACCGCCAGATATACACCCCACAACCACCCCACTATTATACACAGGGGACCCCCAGATATACACCCCACAAACACCTCGCAATTATACACAGGAGACCCCCAGATATACACCCCACAAACACCCCGCTATTATACACAGGAGACCCCTAGATATACACCTCACAACCACCCCGCTATTATATAAGGGAGACCCCCAGATGTACACCCCAGAACCACCCCGCTATTATATAGGGGAGACCCCCAGATATACACCCCACAAACACCCCGCTATTATACACAGGAGACCCCTAGATATACACCTCACAACCACCCCGCTATTATATATGGGAGACCCCCAGATGTACACCCCACAACCGCCCCGCTATTATATAGGGGAGACCCCCAGATATACACCCCACAAACACCCCGCTATTATACACAGGAGACCTCCAGATATACACCCCACAACCACCCCGCTATTACACACAGGAGACCCCCAGATGTACACCCCACAACCACCCCCGCTATTATACACAGGAGACCCCCAGATATACACCCCACAACCACCCCGCTATTATACACAGGAGACCCCCAGATATACACCTCACAACCGCCCCGCTATTATACACAGGGGACCCCCAGATATACACCTCACAACCGCCCCGCTATTATACACAGGAGACCCTCAGATGTAAACAACACAACCACCCCGCTATTATACACCGGAGACCCCCAGATATACACCTCACAACCACCCCGCTATTATATAGGGGAGACCCCCAGATATACAACCCACAACCACCCCGCTATTATACACCGGAGACCCCCAGATATACACCCCACAAACACCCCGCTATTATACACAGGAGACCCCCAGATATACACCCCACATACACCCCGCTATTATATAGGGGAGACCCCAGATGTACACCCCACAACCACCCCGCTATTATACACAGGAGACCCCCAGATATACACCTCACAACCGCCCCGCTATTATACACAGGAGACCCTCAGATGTAAACAACACAACCACCCCGCTATTATACACCGGAGACCCCCAGATATACACCCCACAAACACCCCGCTATTATACACAGGAGACCCCCAGATATACACCCCACATACACCCCGCTATTATATAGGGGAGACCCCCAGATGTACACCCCACAACCACCCCGCTATTATACACAGGAGACCGCCAGATATACACCCCACAACCACGCCGCTATTATACACAGGAGACCCCCAGATATACACCCCACAACCGCCCCGCTATTATACACAGGAGACCCCCAGATGTACACCCCACAACCGCCCCGCTATTATACACAGGAGACCCCCAGATATACACCCCACAAACACCCCGCTATTATACACAGGAGACCCCTAGATATACACCTCACAACCACACCGCTATTATACACAGGAGACCCCCAGATATACACCCCACAACCACCCCGCTATTATACACAAGAGACCCCCAGATATACACCCCACAAACACCCCGCTATTATATAGGGGAGACCCCCAGATGTACACCCCACAACCACCCCGCTATTATACACAGGAGACCCCCAGATGGACACCCCACAACCACCCCGCTATTATACACTGGAGACCCCCAGAAATACACCCCACAAACACCTCGCTATTATACACAGGAGACCCCTAGATATACACCTCACAACCACCCCGCTATTATATAGGGGAGACCCCCAGATGTACACCCCACAACCGCCCCGCTGTTATACACAGGAGACCCCCAGATATACACCCCACAACCACCCCGCTATTATACACAGGAGACCCCCAGATGTACACTCCACAACCATCCCGCTATTATACACAGGAGACCCCCAGATATACACCCCACAACCATCCCGCTATTATACACAGGAGACCCCCAGATATACACCCCACAAACACCCCGCTATTATACACAGGAGACCCCCAGATGTACACCCCACAACCACCCCGCTATTATACACAGGAGACCCCTAGATATACACCTCACAACCACCCCGCTATTATATATGGGAGACCCCCAGATGTACACCCCACAACCGCCCCGCTATTATATAGGGGAGACCCCCAGATATACACCCCACAAACACCCCGCTATTATACACAGGAGACCCCCTGATTTACACCCCACAACCACCCCGCTATTATACACAGGAGACCCCCAGATATACACCCCACAAACACCCCGCTATTATACACAGGAGACCCCTAGATATACACCTCACAACCACCCCGCTATTATATAGGGGAGACCCCCAGATGTACACCCCACAACCGCCCCGCTATTATACACATGAGACCCCCAGATATACACCCCACAACCACCCCGCTATTATACACAGGAGACCCCCAGATGTACACTCCACAACCATCCCGCTATTATACACAGGAGACCCCCAGATATACACCCCACAACCATCCCGCTATTATACACAGGAGACCCCCAGATATACACCCCACAAACACCCCGCTATTATACACAGGAGACCCCCAGATGTACACCCCACAACCACCCCGCTATTATACACAGGAGACCCCTAGATATACACCTCACAACCACCCCGCTATTATATATGGGAGACCCCCAGATGTACACCCCACAACCGCCCCGCTATTATATAGGGGAGACCCCCAGATATACACCCCACAAACACCCCGCTATTATACACAGGAGACCCCCAGATATACACCCCACATACACCCCGCTATTATACACAGGAGACCCCCAGATATACACCCCACATACACCCCGCTATTATATAGGGGAGACCCCAGATGTACACCCCACAACCGCCCCACTATTATACACAGGAGACCCCCAGATATACACCCCACAACCACCCCGCTATTATACACAGGAGACCCCCAGATATACACCCCACAAACACCCCGCTATTATACACAGGAGACCCCCAGATGTACACCCCACAACCACCCCGCTATTATACACAGGAGACCCCCAAATGTACACCTCACAACCGCCCCGCTATCATACACAGGAGACCCTCAGATGTAAACAACACAACCGCCCCGCTATTATACACAGGAGACCCCCAGATATACACCCCACAAACACCCCGCTATTATACACAGGAGACCCCTAGATATACACCTCACAACCACCCCGCTATTATATAGGGGAGACCCCCAGATGTACACCCCACAACCGCCCCGCTATTATACACAGGAGACCCCCAGATATACACCCCACAACCACCCCGCTATTATACACAGGAGACCCCCAGATATACACCCCACAAACACCCCGCTATTATACACAGGAGACCCCTAGATATACACCTCACAACCACCCCGCTATTATACACAGGAGACCCCCAGATATTCACCCCACAACCACCCCGCTATTATACACAGGAGACCCCCTGATTTACACCCCACAACCACCCCGCTATTATACACAGGAGACCCCCAGATATACACCCCACAAACACCCCGCTATTATACACAGGAGACCCCTAGATATACACCTCACAACCACCCCGCTATTATATAGGGGAGACCCCCAGATGTACACCCCACAACCGCCCCGCTATTATACACATGAGACCCCCAGATATACACCCCACAACCACCCCGCTATTATACACAGGAGACCCCCAGATATACACCCCACAAACACCCCGCTATTATACACAGGAGACCCCCAGATGTACACCCCACAACCACCCCCGCTATTATACACAGGAGACCCCTAGATATACACCTCACAACCACCCCGCTATTATACACAGGAGACTCCTAGATATACACCTCACAACCACCCCGCTATTATATAGGGGAGACCCCCAGATTTACACCCCACAACCACCCCGCTATTATACACAGGAGACCGCCAGATATACACCCCACAACCACCGCACTATTATACACAGTAGACCCCCAGATATACACCCCACAAACACCTCGCTATTATACACAGGAGACCCCCAGATATACACCCCACAAACACCCCGCTATTATGCACAGGACACCCCTAGATATACACCTCACAACCACCCCGCTATTATACACAGGAGACCCCTAGATATACACCTCACAAACACCCCGCTATTATACACGGGAGACCCCTAGACATACACCTCACAACCACCCAGCTATTATATATGAGAGACCCCAGATGTACACCCCACAACCGCCCCGCTATTATATAGGGGAGACCCCCAGATATACACCCCACAAACACCCCGCTATTATACACAGGAGACCCCCAGATATACACCCCACAAACACCCCGCTATTATACACAGGAGACCCCTAGATATACACCTCACAACCACCCAGCTATTATATATGGGAGACCCCCAGATGTACACCCCACAACCGCCCCGCTATTATATAGGGGAGACCCCCAGATATACACCCCACAAACACCCCGCTATTATACACAGGAGACCCCCAGATATACACCCCACATACACCCCGCTATTATATAGGGGAGACCCCCCAGATGTACACCCCACAACCACCACGCTATTATACACAGGAGACCGCCAGATATACACCCCACAAACACCCCGCTATTATACACAGGAGACCCCCAGATATGCACCCCACAACCGCCCCGCTATTATACACAGGAGACCCCTAGATATACACCTCACAACCACCCCGCTATTATATATGGGAGACCCCCAGATGTACACCCCACAACCGCCCCGCTATTATACACAGGAGGCCCCCAGATGTACACCCCACAACCACACCGCTATTATACACAGGAGACCCCCAGATATACACCCCACAACCACCCCGCTATTATACACAGGAGACCCCCAGATATACACCCCACAACCACCCCGCTATTATACACAGGAGACCCCCAGATATACACCCCACAAACACCCCGCTATTATACACAGGAGACCCCCAGATGTACACCCCACAACCACCCCGCTATTATACACAGGAGACCCCCAGGTATACACCCCACAACCACCCCGCTATTATACACAGGAGACCCCCAGATGTACACCCCACAACCACCCCGCTATTAGACACAGGAGACCCCCAAATGTACACCTCACAACCGCCCCGCTATCATACACAGGAGACCCTCAGATGTAAACAACACAATTCGCCCCGCTATTATACACAGGAGACCCCCAGATATACACCCCACAAACACCCCGCTATTATACACAGGAGACCCCTAGATATACACCTCACAACCACCCCGCTATTATATAGGGGAGACCCCCAGATGTACACCCCACAACCGCCCCGCTATTATACACAGGAGACCCCCAGATATACACCCCACAACCACCCCGCTATTATACACAGGAGACCCCCAGATATACACCCCACAAACACCCCGCTATTATACACAGAAGACCCCCAGATTTACACCCCACAACCACCCCGCTATTATACACAGGAGACCCCCAGATATACACCCCACAAACACCCCGCTATTATACACAGGAGACCCCTAGATATACACCTCACAACCACCCCGCTATTATATAGGGGAGACCCCCAGATGTACACCCCACAACCGCCCCGCTATTATACACAGGAGACCCCCAGATATACACCCCACAACCACCCCGCTATTATACACAGGAGACCCCCAGATATACACCCCACAAACACCCCGCTATTATACACAGGAGACCCCCAGATGTACACCCCACAAACACCCCGCTATTATACACAGGAGACCCCTAGATATACACCTCACAACCACCCCGCTATTATACACAGGAGACTCCTAGATATACACCTCACAACCACCCCGCTATTATATAGGGGAGACCCCCAGATTTACACCCCACAACCACCCCGCTATTATACACAGGAGACCCCCAGATATACACCCCACAAACACCTCGCTATTATACACAGGAGACCCCCAGATATACACCCCACAAACACCCCGCTAATATACACAGGAGACCCCCAGATATACACCCCACAAACACCTCGCTATTATACACAGGAGACCCCCAGATATACACCCCACAACCACCACGCTATTATACACAGGAGACCGCCAGATATACACCCCACAAACACCCCGCTAGTATACACAGGAGACCCCCAGATATGCACCCCACAACCGCCCCGCTATTATTCACAGGAGACCCCTAGATATACACCTCACAACCACCCCGCTATTATATATGGGAGACCCCCAGATGTACACCCCACAACCGCCCCGCTATTATATAGGGGAGACCCCCAGATATACACCCCACAAACACCCCGCTATTATACACAGGAGACCCCCAGATATACACCCCACATACACCCCGCTATTATATAGGGGAGACCCCCCAGATGTACACCCCACAACCACCACGCTATTATACACAGGAGACCGCCAGATATACACCCCACAAACACCCCGCTATTATACACAGGAGACCCCCAGATATGCACCCCACAACCGCCCCGCTATTATACACAGGAGACCCCTAGATATACACCTCACAACCACCCCGCTATTATACACAGGAGACCCCCAGATATACACCCCACAACCGCCCCGCTATTATACACAGGAGGCCCCCAGATGTACACCCCACAACCACACCGCTATTATACACAGGAGACCCCCAGATATACACCCCACAACCACCCCGCTATTATACACAGGAGACCCCCAGATATACACCCCACAACCACCCCCGCTATTATACACAGGAGACCCCCAGATATACACCCCACAAACACCCCGCTATTATACACAGGAGACCCCCAGATGTACACCCCACAACCACCCCGCTATTATACACAGGAGACCCCCAGGTATACACCCCACAACCACCCCGCTATTATACACAGGAGACCCCCAGATGTACACCCCACAACCACCCCGCTATTAGACACAGGAGACCCCCAAATGTACACCTCACAACCGCCCCGCTATCATACACAGGAGACCCTCAGATGTAAACAACACAATTCGCCCCGCTATTATACACAGGAGACCCCCAGATATACACCCCACAAACACCCCGCTATTATACACAGGAGACCCCTAGATATACACCTCACAACTACCCCGCTATTATATAGGGGAGACCCCCAGATGTACACCCCACAACCGCCCCGCTATTATACACAGGAGACCCCCAGATATACACCCCACAACCACCCCGCTATTATACACAGGAGACCCCCAGATATACACCCCACAAACACCCCGCTATTATACACAGAAGACCCCCAGATTTACACCCCACAACCACCCCGCTATTATACACAGGAGACCCCCAGATATACACCCCACAAACACCCCGCTATTATACACAGGAGACCCCTAGATATACACCTCACAACCACCCCGCTATTATATAGGGGAGACCCCCAGATGTACACCCCACAACCGCCCCGCTATTATACACAGGAGACCCCCAGATATACACCCCACAACCACCCCGCTATTATACACAGGAGACCCCCAGATATACACCCCACAAACACCCCGCTATTATACACAGGAGACCCCCAGATGTACACCCCACAAACACCCCGCTATTATACACAGGAGACCCCTAGATATACACCTCACAACCACCCCGCTATTATACACAGGAGACTCCTAGATATACACCTCACAACCACCCCGCTATTATATAGGGGAGACCCCCAGATTTACACCCCACAACCACCCCGCTATTATACACAGGAGACCGCCAGATATACACCCCACAACCACCGCACTATTATACACAGGAGACCCCCAGATATACACCCCACAAACACCCCGCTATTATACACAGGAGACCCCCAGATGTACACCCCACAAACACCCCGCTAATATACACAGGAGACCCCCAGATATACACCCCACAAACACCTCGCTATTATACACAGGAGACCCCCAGATATACACCCCACAACCACCCCGCTATTATACACAGGAGACCCCCAGATATGCACCCCACAACCGCCCCGCTATTATTCACAGGAGACCCCTAGATATACACCTCACAACCACCCCGCTATTATATATGGGAGACCCCCAGATGTACACCCCACAACCACACCGCTATTATACACAGGAGACCCCCAGATATACACCCCACAACCACCCCGCTATTATACACAGGAGACCCCCAGATATACACCCCACAATCACCCCGCTATTATACACAGGAGACCCCCAGATATACACCCCACAAACACCCCGCTATTAAACACAGGAGACCCCCAGATGTACACCCCACAACCACCCCGCTATTATACACAGGAGACCCCCAGGTATACACCCCACAACCACCCCGCTATTATACACAGGAGACCCCCAGATGTACACCCCACAACCACCCCGCTATTATACACAGGAGACCCCCAAATGTACACCTCACAACCGCCCCGCTATCATACACAGGAGACCCTCAGATGTAAACAACACAACCGCCCCGCTATTATACACAGGAGACCCCCAGATATACACCCCACAAACACCCCGCTATTATACACAGGAGACCCCCAGATATACACCCCACAACCACCCCGCTATTATACACAGGAGACCCCCAGATATACACCCCACAAACACCCCGCTATTATACACAGGAGACCCCCAGATGTACACCCCACAAACACCCCGCTATTATACACAGGAGACCCCTAGATATACACCTCACAACCACCCCGCTATTATACACAGGAGACTCCTAGATATACACCTCACAACCACCCCGCTATTATATAGGGGAGACCCCCAGATTTACACCCCACAACCACCCCGCTATTATACACAGGAGACCGCCAGATATACACCCCACAACCACCGCACTATTATACACAGGAGACCCCCAGATATACACCCCACAAACACCTCGCTATTATACACAGGAGACCCCCAGATATACACCCCACAAACACCCCGCTAATATACACAGGAGACCCCCAGATATACACCCCACAAACACCTCGCTATTATACACAGGAGACCCCCAGATATACACCCCACAACCACCACGCTATTATACACAGGAGACCGCCAGATATACACCCCACAAACACCCCGCTATTATACACAGGAGACCCCCAGATATGCACCCCACAACCGCCCCGCTATTATTCACAGGAGACCCCTAGATATACACCTCACAACCACCCCGCTATTATATATGGGAGACCCCCAGATGTACACCCCACAACCGCCCCGCTATTATATAGGGGAGACCCCCAGATATACACCCCACAAACACCCCGCTATTATACACAGGAGACCCCCAGATATACACCCCACATACACCCCGCTATTATATAGGGGAGACCCCCCAGATGTACACCCCACAACCACCACGCTATTATACACAGGAGACCGCCAGATATACACCCCACAAACACCCCGCTATTATACACAGGAGACCCCCAGATATGCACCCCACAACCGCCCCGCTATTATACACAGGAGACCCCTAGATATACACCTCACAACCACCCCGCTATTATATATGGGAGACCCCCAGATGTACACCCCACAACCGCCCCGCTATTATACACAGGAGGCCCCCAGATGTACACCCCACAACCGCCCCGCTATTATACACAGGAGACCGCCAGATGTAAACAACACAACCACCCCGCTATTATACACCGGAGACCCCCAGATATACACCCCACAAACACCCCGCTATTATACACAGGAGACCCCCAGATATACACCCCACATACACCCCGCTATTATATAGGGGAGACCCCCAGATGTACACCCCACAACCACCCCGCTATTATACACAGGAGACCGCCAGATATACACCCCACAACCACGCCGCTATTATACACAGGAGACCCCCAGATATACACCCCACAACCGCCCCGCTATTATACACAGGAGACCCCTAGATATACACCTCACAACTACCCCGCTATTATATAGGGGAGACCCCCAGATGTACACCCCACAACCGCCCCGCTATTATACACAGGAGACCCCCAGATATACACCCCACAACCACCCCGCTATTATACACAGGAGACCCCCAGATATACACCCCACAAACACCCCGCTATTATACACAGAAGACCCCCAGATATACACCCCACAAACACCCCGCTATTATACACAGGAGACCCCCAGATATACACCCCACAAACACCCCGCTATTATACACAGGAGACCCCTAGATATACACCTCACAACCACCCCGCTATTATATAGGGGAGACCCCCAGATGTACACCCCACAACCGCCCCGCTATTATACACAGGAGACCCCCAGATATACACCCCACAACCACCCCGCTATTATACACAGGAGACCCCCAGATATACACCCCACAAACACCCCGCTATTATACACAGGAGACCCCCAGATGTACACCCCACAAACACCCCGCTATTATACACAGGAGACCCCTAGATATACACCTCACAACCACCCCGCTATTATACACAGGAGACTCCTAGATATACACCTCACAACCACCCCGCTATTATATAGGGGAGACCCCCAGATTTACACCCCACAACCACCCCCGCTATTATACACAGGAGACCGCCAGATATACACCCCACAACCACCGCACTATTATACACAGGAGACCCCCAGATATACACCCCACAAACACCTCGCTATTATACACAGGAGACCCCCAGATATACACCCCACAAACACCCCGCTAATATACACAGGAGACCCCCAGATATACACCCCACAAACACCTCGCTATTATACACAGGAGACCCCCAGATATACACCCCACAACCACCCCCGCTATTATACACAGGAGACCCCCAGATATGCACCCCACAACCGCCCCGCTATTATTCACAGGAGACCCCTAGATATACACCTCACAACCACCCCGCTATTATATATGGGAGACCCCCAGATGTACACCCCACAACCACACCGCTATTATACACAGGAGACCCCCAGATATACACCCCACAACCACCCCGCTATTATACACAGGAGACCCCCAGATATACACCCCACAATCACCCCGCTATTATACACAGGAGACCCCCAGATATACACCCCACAAACACCCCGCTATTAAACACAGGAGACCCCCAGATGTACACCCCACAACCACCCCGCTATTATACACAGGAGACCCCCAGGTATACACCCCACAACCACCCCGCTATTATACACAGGAGACCCCCAGATGTACACCCCACAACCACCCCGCTATTATACACAGGAGACCCCCAAATGTACACCTCACAACCGCCCCGCTATCATACACAGGAGACCCTCAGATGTAAACAACACAACCGCCCCGCTATTATACACAGGAGACCCCCAGATATACACCCCACAAACACCCCGCTATTATACACAGGAGACCCCCAGATATACACCCCACAACCACCCCGCTATTATACACAGGAGACCCCCAGATATACACCCCACAAACACCCCGCTATTATACACAGGAGACCCCCAGATGTACACCCCACAAACACCCCGCTATTATACACAGGAGACCCCTAGATATACACCTCACAACCACCCCGCTATTATACACAGGAGACTCCTAGATATACACCTCACAACCACCCCGCTATTATATAGGGGAGACCCCCAGATTTACACCCCACAACCACCCCGCTATTATACACAGGAGACCGCCAGATATACACCCCACAACCACCGCACTATTATACACAGGAGACCCCCAGATATACACCCCACAAACACCTCGCTATTATACACAGGAGACCCCCAGATATACACCCCACAAACACCCCGCTAATATACACAGGAGACCCCCAGATATACACCCCACAAACACCTCGCTATTATACACAGGAGACCCCCAGATATACACCCCACAACCACCACGCTATTATACACAGGAGACCGCCAGATATACACCCCACAAACACCCCGCTATTATACACAGGAGACCCCCAGATATGCACCCCACAACCGCCCCGCTATTATTCACAGGAGACCCCTAGATATACACCTCACAACCACCCCGCTATTATATATGGGAGACCCCCAGATGTACACCCCACAACCGCCCCGCTATTATATAGGGGAGACCCCCAGATATACACCCCACAAACACCCCGCTATTATACACAGGAGACCCCCAGATATACACCCCACATACACCCCGCTATTATATAGGGGAGACCCCCCAGATGTACACCCCACAACCACCACGCTATTATACACAGGAGACCGCCAGATATACACCCCACAAACACCCCGCTATTATACACAGGAGACCCCCAGATATGCACCCCACAACCGCCCCGCTATTATACACAGGAGACCCCTAGATATACACCTCACAACCACCCCGCTATTATATATGGGAGACCCCCAGATGTACACCCCACAACCGCCCCGCTATTATACACAGGAGGCCCCCAGATGTACACCCCACAACCGCCCCGCTATTATACACAGGAGACCGCCAGATGTAAACAACACAACCACCCCGCTATTATACACCGGAGACCCCCAGATATACACCCCACAAACACCCCGCTATTATACACAGGAGACCCCCAGATATACACCCCACATACACCCCGCTATTATATAGGGGAGACCCCCAGATGTACACCCCACAACCACCCCGCTATTATACACAGGAGACCGCCAGATATACACCCCACAACCACGCCGCTATTATACACAGGAGACCCCCAGATATACACCCCACAACCGCCCCGCTATTATACACAGGAGACCCCCAGATGTACACCCCACAACCGCCCCGCTATTATACACAGGAGACCCCCAGATATACACCCCACAAACACCCCGCTATTATACACAGGAGACCCCTAGATATACACCTCACAACCACACCGCTATTATACACAGGAGACCCCCAGATATACACCCCACAACCACCCCGCTATTATACACAAGAGACCCCCAGATATACACCCCACAAACACCCCGCTATTATATAGGGGAGACCCCCAGATGTACACCCCACAACCACCCCGCTATTATACACAGGAGACCCCCAGATGGACACCCCACAACCACCCCGCTATTATACACTGGAGACCCCCAGAAATACACCCCACAAACACCTCGCTATTATACACAGGAGACCCCTAGATATACACCTCACAACCACCCCGCTATTATATAGGGGAGACCCCCAGATGTACACCCCACAACCGCCCCGCTGTTATACACAGGAGACCCCCAGATATACACCCCACAACCACCCCGCTATTATACACAGGAGACCCCCAGATGTACACTCCACAACCATCCCGCTATTATACACAGGAGACCCCCAGATATACACCCCACAACCATCCCGCTATTATACACAGGAGACCCCCAGATATACACCCCACAAACACCCCGCTATTATACACAGGAGACCCCCAGATGTACACCCCACAACCACCCCGCTATTATACACAGGAGACCCCTAGATATACACCTCACAACCACCCCGCTATTATATATGGGAGACCCCCAGATGTACACCCCACAACCGCCCCGCTATTATATAGGGGAGACCCCCAGATATACACCCCACAAACACCCCGCTATTATACACAGGAGACCCCCTGATTTACACCCCACAACCACCCCGCTATTATACACAGGAGACCCCCAGATATACACCCCACAAACACCCCGCTATTATACACAGGAGACCCCTAGATATACACCTCACAACCACCCCGCTATTATATAGGGGAGACCCCCAGATGTACACCCCACAACCGCCCCGCTATTATACACATGAGACCCCCAGATATACACCCCACAACCACCCCGCTATTATACACAGGAGACCCCCAGATGTACACTCCACAACCATCCCGCTATTATACACAGGAGACCCCCAGATATACACCCCACAACCATCCCGCTATTATACACAGGAGACCCCCAGATATACACCCCACAAACACCCCGCTATTATACACAGGAGACCCCCAGATGTACACCCCACAACCACCCCGCTATTATACACAGGAGACCCCTAGATATACACCTCACAACCACCCCGCTATTATATATGGGAGACCCCCAGATGTACACCCCACAACCGCCCCGCTATTATATAGGGGAGACCCCCAGATATACACCCCACAAACACCCCGCTATTATACACAGGAGACCCCCAGATATACACCCCACATACACCCCGCTATTATACACAGGAGACCCCCAGATATACACCCCACATACACCCCGCTATTATATAGGGGAGACCCCAGATGTACACCCCACAACCGCCCCACTATTATACACAGGAGACCCCCAGATATACACCCCACAACCACCCCGCTATTATACACAGGAGACCCCCAGATATACACCCCACAAACACCCCGCTATTATACACAGGAGACCCCCAGATGTACACCCCACAACCACCCCGCTATTATACACAGGAGACCCCCAAATGTACACCTCACAACCGCCCCGCTATCATACACAGGAGACCCTCAGATGTAAACAACACAACCGCCCCGCTATTATACACAGGAGACCCCCAGATATACACCCCACAAACACCCCGCTATTATACACAGGAGACCCCTAGATATACACCTCACAACCACCCCGCTATTATATAGGGGAGACCCCCAGATGTACACCCCACAACCGCCCCGCTATTATACACAGGAGACCCCCAGATATACACCCCACAACCACCCCGCTATTATACACAGGAGACCCCCAGATATACACCCCACAAACACCCCGCTATTATACACAGGAGACCCCTAGATATACACCTCACAACCACCCCGCTATTATACACAGGAGACCCCCAGATATTCACCCCACAACCACCCCGCTATTATACACAGGAGACCCCCTGATTTACACCCCACAACCACCCCGCTATTATACACAGGAGACCCCCAGATATACACCCCACAAACACCCCGCTATTATACACAGGAGACCCCTAGATATACACCTCACAACCACCCCGCTATTATATAGGGGAGACCCCCTTATGTACACCCCACAACCGCCCCGCTATTATACACATGAGACCCCCAGATATACACCCCACAACCACCCCGCTATTATACACAGGAGACCCCCAGATATACACCCCACAAACACCCCGCTATTATACACAGGAGACCCCCAGATGTACACCCCACAACCACCCCGCTATTATACACAGGAGACCCCTAGATATACACCTCACAACCACCCCGCTATTATACACAGGAGACTCCTAGATATACACCTCACAACCACCCCGCTATTATATAGGGGAGACCCCCAGATTTACACCCCACAACCACCCCGCTATTATACACAGGAGACCGCCAGATATACACCCCACAACCACCGCACTATTATACACAGTAGACCCCCAGATATACACCCCACAAACACCTCGCTATTATACACAGGAGACCCCCAGATATACACCCCACAAACACCCCGCTATTATGCACAGGACACCCCTAGATATACACCTCACAACCACCCCGCTATTATACACAGGAGACCCCTAGATATACACCTCACAAACACCCCGCTATTATACACGGGAGACCCCTAGACATACACCTCACAACCACCCAGCTATTATATATGAGAGACCCCAGATGTACACCCCACAACCGCCCCGCTATTATATAGGGGAGACCCCCAGATATACACCCCACAAACACCCCGCTATTATACACAGGAGACCCCCAGATATACACCCCACAAACACCCCGCTATTATACACAGGAGACCCCTAGATATACACCTCACAACCACCCAGCTATTATATATGGGAGACCCCCAGATGTACACCCCACAACCGCCCCGCTATTATATAGGGGAGACCCCCAGATATACACCCCACAAACACCCCGCTATTATACACAGGAGACCCCCAGATATACACCCCACATACACCCCGCTATTATATAGGGGAGACCCCCCAGATGTACACCCCACAACCACCACGCTATTATACACAGGAGACCGCCAGATATACACCCCACAAACACCCCGCTATTATACACAGGAGACCCCCAGATATGCACCCCACAACCGCCCCGCTATTATACACAGGAGACCCCTAGATATACACCTCACAACCACCCCGCTATTATATATGGGAGACCCCCAGATGTACACCCCACAACCGCCCCGCTATTATACACAGGAGGCCCCCAGATGTACACCCCACAACCACACCGCTATTATACACAGGAGACCCCCAGATATACACCCCACAACCACCCCGCTATTATACACAGGAGACCCCCAGATATACACCCCACAACCACCCCGCTATTATACACAGGAGACCCCCAGATATACACCCCACAAACACCCCGCTATTATACACAGGAGACCCCCAGATGTACACCCCACAACCACCCCGCTATTATACACAGGAGACCCCCAGGTATACACCCCACAACCACCCCGCTATTATACACAGGAGACCCCCAGATGTACACCCCACAACCACCCCGCTATTAGACACAGGAGACCCCCAAATGTACACCTCACAACCACCCCGCTATCATACACAGGAGACCCTCAGATGTAAACAACACAATTCGCCCCGCTATTATACACAGGAGACCCCCAGATATACACCCCACAAACACCCCGCTATTATACACAGGAGACCCCTAGATATACACCTCACAACCACCCCGCTATTATATAGGGGAGACCCCCAGATGTACACCCCACAACCGCCCCGCTATTATACACAGGAGACCCCCAGATATACACCCCACAACCACCCCGCTATTATACACAGGAGACCCCCAGATATACACCCCACAAACACCCCGCTATTATACACAGAAGACCCCCAGATTTACACCCCACAACCACCCCGCTATTATACACAGGAGACCCCCAGATATACACCCCACAAACACCCCGCTATTATACACAGGAGACCCCTAGATATACACCTCACAACCACCCCGCTATTATATAGGGGAGACCCCCAGATGTACACCCCACAAACACCCCGCTATTATACACAGGAGACCCCTAGATATACACCTCACAACCACCCCGCTATTATACACAGGAGACTCCTAGATATACACCTCACAACCACCCCGCTATTATATAGGGGAGACCCCCAGATTTACACCCCACAACCACCCCGCTATTATACACAGGAGACCGCCAGATATACACCCCACAACCACCGCACTATTATACACAGGAGACCCCCAGATATACACCCCACAAACACCTCGCTATTATACACAGGAGACCCCCAGATATACACCCCACAAACACCCCGCTAATATACACAGGAGACCCCCAGATATACACCCCACAAACACCTCGCTATTATACACAGGAGACCCCCAGATATACACCCCACAACCACCACGCTATTATACACAGGAGACCGCCAGATATACACCCCACAAACACCCCGCTAGTATACACAGGAGACCCCCAGATATGCACCCCACAACCGCCCCGCTATTATTCACAGGAGACCCCTAGATATACACCTCACAACCACCCCGCTATTATATATGGGAGACCCCCAGATGTACACCCCACAACCGCCCCGCTATTATATAGGGGAGACCCCCAGATATACACCCCACAAACACCCCGCTATTATACACAGGAGACCCCCAGATATACACCCCACATACACCCCGCTATTATATAGGGGGAGACCCCCCAGATGTACACCCCACAACCACCACGCTATTATACACAGGAGACCGCCAGATATACACCCCACAAACACCCCGCTATTATACACAGGAGACCCCCAGATATGCACCCCACAACCGCCCCGCTATTATACACAGGAGACCCCTAGATATACACCTCACAACCACCCCGCTATTATACACAGGAGACCCCCAGATATACACCCCACAACCGCCCCGCTATTATACACAGGAGGCCCCCAGATGTACACCCCACAACCACACCGCTATTATACACAGGAGACCCCCAGATATACACCCCACAACCACCCCGCTATTATACACAGGAGACCCCCAGATATACACCCCACAACCACCCCGCTATTATACACAGGAGACCCCCAGATATACACCCCACAAACACCCCGCTATTATACACAGGAGACCCCCAGATGTACACCCCACAACCACCCCGCTATTATACACAGGAGACCCCCAGGTATACACCCCACAACCACCCCGCTATTATACACAGGAGACCCCCAGATGTACACCCCACAACCACCCCGCTATTAGACACAGGAGACCCCCAAATGTACACCTCACAACCGCCCCGCTATCATACACAGGAGACCCTCAGATGTAAACAACACAATTCGCCCCGCTATTATACACAGGAGACCCCCAGATATACACCCCACAAACACCCCGCTATTATACACAGGAGACCCCTAGATATACACCTCACAACTACCCCGCTATTATATAGGGGAGACCCCCAGATGTACACCCCACAACCGCCCCGCTATTATACACAGGAGACCCCCAGATATACACCCCACAACCACCCCGCTATTATACACAGGAGACCCCCAGATATACACCCCACAAACACCCCGCTATTATACACAGAAGACCCCCAGATTTACACCCCACAACCACCCCGCTATTATACACAGGAGACCCCCAGATATACACCCCACAAACACCCCGCTATTATACACAGGAGACCCCTAGATATACACCTCACAACCACCCCGCTATTATATAGGGGAGACCCCCAGATGTACACCCCACAACCGCCCCGCTATTATACACAGGAGACCCCCAGATATACACCCCACAACCACCCCGCTATTATACACAGGAGACCCCCAGATATACACCCCACAAACACCCCGCTATTATACACAGGAGACCCCCAGATGTACACCCCACAAACACCCCGCTATTATACACAGGAGACCCCTAGATATACACCTCACAACCACCCCGCTATTATACACAGGAGACTCCTAGATATACACCTCACAACCACCCCGCTATTATATAGGGGAGACCCCCAGATTTACACCCCACAACCACCCCGCTATTATACACAGGAGACCGCCAGATATACACCCCACAACCACCGCACTATTATACACAGGAGACCCCCAGATATACACCCCACAAACACCTCGCTATTATACACAGGAGACCCCCAGATATACACCCCACAAACACCCCGCTAATATACACAGGAGACCCCCAGATATACACCCCACAAACACCTCGCTATTATACACAGGAGACCCCCAGATATACACCCCACAACCACCCCGCTATTATACACAGGAGACCCCCAGATATGCACCCCACAACCGCCCCGCTATTATTCACAGGAGACCCCTAGATATACACCTCACAACCACCCCGCTATTATATATGGGAGACCCCCAGATGTACACCCCACAACCACACCGCTATTATACACAGGAGACCCCCAGATATACACCCCACAACCACCCCGCTATTATACACAGGAGACCCCCAGATATACACCCCACAATCACCCCGCTATTATACACAGGAGACCCCCAGATATACACCCCACAAACACCCCGCTATTAAACACAGGAGACCCCCAGATGTACACCCCACAACCACCCCGCTATTATACACAGGAGACCCCCAGGTATACACCCCACAACCACCCCGCTATTATACACAGGAGACCCCCAGATGTACACCCCACAACCACCCCGCTATTATACACAGGAGACCCCCAAATGTACACCTCACAACCGCCCCGCTATCATACACAGGAGACCCTCAGATGTAAACAACACAACCGCCCCGCTATTATACACAGGAGACCCCCAGATATACACCCCACAAACACCCCGCTATTATACACAGGAGACCCCCAGATATACACCCCACAACCACCCCGCTATTATACACAGGAGACCCCCAGATATACACCCCACAAACACCCCGCTATTATACACAGGAGACCCCCAGATGTACACCCCACAAACACCCCGCTATTATACACAGGAGACCCCTAGATATACACCTCACAACCACCCCGCTATTATACACAGGAGACTCCTAGATATACACCTCACAACCACCCCGCTATTATATAGGGGAGACCCCCAGATTTACACCCCACAACCACCCCGCTATTATACACAGGAGACCGCCAGATATACACCCCACAACCACCGCACTATTATACACAGGAGACCCCCAGATATACACCCCACAAACACCTCGCTATTATACACAGGAGACCCCCAGATATACACCCCACAAACACCCCGCTAATATACACAGGAGACCCCCAGATATACACCCCACAAACACCTCGCTATTATACACAGGAGACCCCCAGATATACACCCCACAACCACCACGCTATTATACACAGGAGACCGCCAGATATACACCCCACAAACACCCCGCTATTATACACAGGAGACCCCCAGATATGCACCCCACAACCGCCCCGCTATTATTCACAGGAGACCCCTAGATATACACCTCACAACCACCCCGCTATTATATATGGGAGACCCCCAGATGTACACCCCACAACCGCCCCGCTATTATATAGGGGAGACCCCCAGATATACACCCCACAAACACCCCGCTATTATACACAGGAGACCCCCAGATATACACCCCACATACACCCCGCTATTATATAGGGGAGACCCCCCAGATGTACACCCCACAACCACCACGCTATTATACACAGGAGACCGCCAGATATACACCCCACAAACACCCCGCTATTATACACAGGAGACCCCCAGATATGCACCCCACAACCGCCCCGCTATTATACACAGGAGACCCCTAGATATACACCTCACAACCACCCCGCTATTATATATGGGAGACCCCCAGATGTACACCCCACAACCGCCCCGCTATTATACACAGGAGGCCCCCAGATGTACACCCCACAACCACCCCGCTATTATACACAGGAGACCGCCAGATATACACCCCACAACCACCCCGCTATTATACACAGGAGACCCCCAGATATACACCCCACAACCACCCCGCTATTATACACAGGAGACCCCCAGATATACACCCCACAACCACCCCGCTATTATACACAGGAGACCCCCAGATATACACCCCACAAACACCCCGCTATTATACACAGGAGACCCCCAGATGTACACCCCACAACCACCCCGCTATTATACACAGGAGACCCCCAGGTATACACCCCACAACCACCCCGCTATTATACACAGGAGACCCCCAGATGTACACCCCACAACCACCCCGCTATTAGACACAGGAGACCCCCAAATGTACACCTCACAACCGCCCCGCTATCATACACAGGAGACCCTCAGATGTAAACAACACAATTCGCCCCGCTATTATACACAGGAGACCCCCAGATATACACCCCACAAACACCCCGCTATTATACACAGGAGACCCCTAGATATACACCTCACAACCACCCCGCTATTATATAGGGGAGACCCCCAGATGTACACCCCACAACCGCCCCGCTATTATACACAGGAGACCCCCAGATATACACCCCACAACCACCCCGCTATTATACACAGGAGACCCCCAGATATACACCCCACAAACACCCCGCTATTATACACAGAAGACCCCCAGATTTACACCCCACAACCACCCCGCTATTATACACAGGAGACCCCCAGATATACACCCCACAAACACCCCGCTATTATACACAGGAGACCCCTAGATATACACCTCACAACCACCCCGCTATTATATAGGGGAGACCCCCAGATGTACACCCCACAACCGCCCCGCTATTATACACAGGAGACCCCCAGATATACACCCCACAACCACCCCGCTATTATACACAGGAGACCCCCAGATATACACCCCACAAACACCCCGCTATTATACACAGGAGACCCCCAGATGTACACCCCACAAACACCCCGCTATTATACATAGGAGACCCCTAGATATACACCTCACAACCACCCCGCTATTATACACAGGAGACTCCTAGATATACACCTCACAACCACCCCGCTATTATATAGGGGAGACCCCCAGATTTACACCCCACAACCACCCCGCTATTATACACAGGAGACCGCCAGATATACACCCCACAACCACCGCACTATTATACACAGGAGACCCCCAGATATACACCCCACAAACACCTCGCTATTATACACAGGAGACCCCCAGATATACACCCCACAAACACCCCGCTAATATACACAGGAGACCCCCAGATATACACCCCACAAACACCTCGCTATTATACACAGGAGACCCCCAGATATACACCCCACAACCACCACGCTATTATACACAGGAGACCGCCAGATATACACCCCACAAACACCCCGCTATTATACACAGGAGACCCCCAGATATGCACCCCACAACCGCCCCGCTATTATTCACAGGAGACCCCTAGATATACACCTCACAACCACCCCGCTCTTATATATGGGAGACCCCCAGATGTACACCCCACAACCACACCGCTATTATACACAGGAGACCCCCAGATATACACCCCACAACCACCCCGCTATTATACACAGGAGACCCCCAGATATACACCCCACAATCACCCCGCTATTATACACAGGAGACCCCCAGATATACACCCCACAAACACCCCGCTATTAAACACAGGAGACCCCCAGATGTACACCCCACAACCACCCCGCTATTATACACAGGAGACCCCCAGGTATACACCCCACAACCACCCCGCTATTATACACAGGAGACCCCCAGATGTACACCCCACAACCACCCCGCTATTAGACACAGGAGACCCCCAAATGTACACCTCACAACCGCCCCGCTATCATACACAGGAGACCCTCAGATGAAACCACCCCACCCCCCCCGCTTTATACACAGGGACCCCCAGATATACACCCCACAAACACCCCGCTATCCGGGCCCCGATATACACCTCACAACCACCCCGCTATTATATAGGGGAGACCCCCAGATGTACACCCCACAACCGCCCCGCTATTATACACAGGAGACCCCCAGATATACACCCCACAACCACCCCGCTATTATACACAGGAGACCCCCAGATATACACCCCACAAACACCCCGCTATTATACACAGAAGACCCCCAGATTTACACCCCACAACCACCCCGCTATTATACACAGGAGACCCCCAGATATACACCCCACAAACACCCCGCTATTATACACAGGAGACCCCTAGATATACACCTCACAACCACCCCGCTATTATATAGGGGGAGACCCCCAGATGTACACCCCACAACCGCCCCGCTATTATACACAGGAGACCCCCAGATATACACCCCACAACCACCTCGCTATTATACACAGGAGACCCCCAGATATACACCCCACAAACACCCCGCTATTATACACAGGAGACCCCCAGATGTACACCCCACAAACACCCCGCTATTATACATAGGAGACCCCTAGATATACACCTCACAACCACCCCGCTATTATACACAGGAGACTCCTAGATATACACCTCACAACCACCCCGCTATTATATAGGGGAGACCCCCAGATTTACACCCCACAACCACCCCGCTATTATACACAGGAGACCGCCAGATATACACCCCACAACCACCGCACTATTATACACAGGAGACCCCCAGATATACACCCCACAAACACCTCGCTATTATACACAGGAGACCCCCAGATATACACCCCACAAACACCCCGCTAATATACACAGGAGACCCCCAGATATACACCCCACAAACACCTCGCTATTATACACAGGAGACCCCCAGATATACACCCCACAACCACCACGCTATTATACACAGGAGACCGCCAGATATACACCCCACAAACACCCCGCTATTATACACAGGAGACCCCCAGATATGCACCCCACAACCGCCCCGCTATTATTCACAGGAGACCCCTAGATATACACCTCACAACCACCCCGCTCTTATATATGGGAGACCCCCAGATGTACACCCCACAACCACACCGCTATTATACACAGGAGACCCCCAGATATACACCCCACAACCACCCCGCTATTATACACAGGAGACCCCCAGATATACACCCCACAATCACCCCGCTATTATACACAGGAGACCCCCAGATATACACCCCACAAACACCCCGCTATTAAACACAGGAGACCCCCAGATGTACACCCCACAACCACCCCGCTATTATACACAGGAGACCCCCAGGTATACACCCCACAACCACCCCGCTATTATACACAGGAGACCCCCAGATATACACCCCACAAACACCCCGCTATTATACACAGGAGACCCCTAGATATACACCTCACAACCACCCCGCTATTATACACAGGAGACCCCTAGATATACACCTCACAACCACCCCGCTATTATATAGGGGAGACCCCCAGATTTACACCCCACAACCACCCCGCTATTATACACAGGAGACCGCCAGATATACACCCCACAACCACCCCGCTATTATACACAGGAGACCCCCAGATGTACACCCCACAACCACCCCGCTATTATACACAGGAGACCCCCAGATATACACCCCACAAACACCCCACTATTATACACAGGAGACCGCCAGATATACACCCCACATACACCCCGCTATAATATAGGGGAGACCCCCAGATGTACACCCCACAACCACCCCGCTATTATACACAAGAGACCGCCAGATATAGACCCCACAAACACCCCGCTATTATACACAGGAGACCCCCAGATATTCACCCCACAAACACCCCGCTATTATACACAGGAGACCCCTAGATATACACCTCACAACCACCCCGCTATTATACACAGGAGACCCCTAGATATACACCTCACAACCACCCCACTATTATACACAGGAGACCCCTAGATATACACCTCACAACCACCCCACTATTATACACAGGAGACCCCTAGATATACACCTCACAACCACCCCGCTATTATATAGGGGAGACCCCCAGATGTACACCCCACAACCACCCCGCTATTATACACAGGAGACCCCCAGATATAGACCCCACAAACACCCCGCTATTATACACAGGAGACCCCCAGATGTACACCCCACAACCACCCCGCTATTATACACAGGAGACCCCCAGATATACACCCCACAAACACCCCGCTATTATACACAGGAGACCCCTAGATATACACCTCACAACCACCCCGCTATTATACACAGGAGACCCCTAGATATACACCTCACAACCACCCCGCTATTATATAGGGGAGACCCCCAGATTTACACCCCACAACCACCCCGCTATTATACACAGGAGACCGCCAGATATACACCCCACAACCACCCCGCTATTATACACAGGAGACCCCCAGATGTACACCCCACAACCACCCCGCTATTATACACAGGAGACCCCCAGATATACACCCCACAAACACCCCGCTATTATACACAGGAGACCCCCAGATATTCACCCCACAAACACCCCGCTATTATACACAGGAGACCCCCAGATGTACACCCCACAACCACCCCGCTATTATACACAGGAGACCCCCAGATATACACCCCACAACCACCTCGCTATTATACACAGGAGACCCCTAGATATACACCTCACAACCACCCCGCTATTATACACAGGAGACCCCAAGATATACACCTCACAACCACCCCGCTATTATATAGGGGAGACCCCCAGATGTACACCCCACAACCGCCCCGCTGTTATACACAGGAGACCCCCAGATATACACCCCACAACCACCCCGCTATTATACACAGGAGACCCCCAGATATACATCCCACAAACACCCCGTTATTATACACAGGAGACCCCCAGATATACACCTCACAACCACCCCGCTATTATACACAGGAGACCGCCAGATATAGACCCCACAAACATCCCGCTATTATACACAGGAGACCCCTAGATATACACCTCACAACCACCCCGCTATTATATATGGGGAGACCCCCAGATGTACACCCCACAACCGCCCCGCTATTATATAGGGGAGACCCCCAGATATACACCCCACAAACACACCGCTATTATACACAGGAGACCCCCAGATGTACACCCCACAACCACCCCGCTATTATACACAGGAGACCCCCAGATATACACCCCACAACCACCCCGCTATTATACACAGGAGACCCCCAGATGTACACCCCACAACCACCCCGCTATTATACACAGGAGACCCCCAGATGTACACCTCACAACCGCCCCGCTATCATACACAGGAGACCCTCAGATATACACCCCACAAACACCCCGCTATTATACACAGGAGACCCCGAGATATACACCCCACAAACACCCCGCTATTATACACAGGAGACCCCTAGATATACACCTCACAACCACCCCGCTATTATACACAGGAGACCCCTAGATATACACCTCACAACCACCCCGCTATTATATAGGGGAGACCCCCAGATGTACACCCCACAACCACCCCGCTATTATACACAGGAGACCCCCAGATATACACCCCACAAACACCCCGCTATTATACACAGGAGACCCCCAGATGTACACCCCACAACCACCCCGCTATTATACACAGGAGACCCCCAGATATACACCCCACAAACACCCCGCTATTATACGCAGGAGACCCCTAGATATACACCCCACAACCACCCCGCTATTATACACAGGAGACCCCCAGATATACACCCCACAACCACCGCACTATTATACACAGGAGACCCCTAGATATACACCTCACAACAACCCCGCTATTATACACAGGAGACCCCTAGATATACACCTCACAACCACCCCGCTATTATATATGGGAGACCCCCAGATGTACACCCCACAACCGCCCCGCTATTATATAGGGGAGACCCCCAGATATACACCCCACAAACACACCGCTATTATACACAGGAGACCCCCAGATGTACACCCCACAACCACCCCGCTATTATACACAGGAGACCCCCAGATATACACCCCACAACCACCCCGCTATTATACACAGGAGACCCCCAGATGTACACCCCACAACCACCCCGCTATTATACACAGGAGACCCCCAGATGTACACCTCACAACCGCCCCGCTATCATACACAGGAGACCCTCAGATATACACCCCACAAACACCCCGCTATTATACACAGGAGACCCCGAGATATACACCCCACAAACACCCCGCTATTATACACAGGAGACCCCTAGATATACACCTCACAACCACCCCGCTATTATACACAGGAGACCCCTAGATATACACCTCACAACCACCCCGCTATTATATAGGGGAGACCCCCAGATGTACACCCCACAACCACCCCGCTATTATACAGAGGAGACCCCCAGATATACACCCCACAAACACCCCGCTATTATACACAGGAGACCCCCAGATGTACACCCCACAACCACCCCGCTATTATACACAGGAGACCCCCAGATATACACCCCACAAACACCCCGCTATTATACGCAGGAGACCCCTAGATATACACCCCACAACCACCCCGCTATTATACACAGGAGACCCCCAGATATACACCCCACAACCACCGCACTATTATACACAGGAGACCCCTAGATATACACCTCACAACAACCCCGCTATTATACACAGGAGACCCCTAGATATACACCTCACAACCACCCCGCTATTATATAGGGGAGACCCCCAGATTTACACCCCACAACCACCCCGCTATTATACACAGGAGACCGCCAGATATACACCCCACAAACACCCCGCTATTATACAAAGGAGACCCCTAGATATACACCTCACAACCACCCCGCTATTATACACAGGAGACCCCAAGATATACATACACCTCACAACCACCCCGCTATTATATAGGGGAGACCCCCAGATGTACACCCCACAACCGCCCCGCTATTATACACAGGAGACCCCCAGATATACACCCCACAACCACCCCGCTATTATACACAGGAGACCCCCAGATATACACCCCACAAACACCCCGCTATTATACACAGGAGACCCCCAGATATACACCCCACATACACCCCGCTATAATATAGGTGAGACCCCCAGATGTACACCCCACAACCACCCCGCTATTATACACAAGAGACCGCCAGATATAGACCCCACAAACACCCCGCTATTATACACAGGAGACCCCTAGATATACACCTCACAACCACCCCGCTATTATATATGGGAGACCCCAAGATGTACACCCCACAACTGCCCCGCTATTATATAGGGGAGACCCCCAGATATACACCCCACAAACACACCGCTATTATACACAGGAGACCCCCAGATATACACCCCACAACCACCCCGCTATTATACACAGGAGACCCCCAGATATACACCCCACAACCACCCCGCTATTATACACAGGAGACCCCCAGATGTACACCTCACAACCGCCCCGCTATCATACACAGGAGACCCTCAGATATACACCCCACAAACACCCCGCTATTATACACAGGAGACTCCCAGATATACACCCCACAAACACCCCGCTATTATACACAGGAGACCCCTAGATATACACCTCACAACCACCCCGCTATTATACACAGGAGACCCCTAGATATACACCTCACAACCACCCCGCTATTATATAGGGGAGACCCCAGATGTACACCCCACAACCACCCCGCTATTATACACAGGAGACCCCCAGATATACACCCCACAACCACCCCGCTATTATACACAGGAGACCCCCAGATATACACCCCACAAACACCCCGCTATTATACACAGGAGACCCCCAGATGTACACCCCACAACCACCCCACTATTATACACAGGAGACCCCCAGATATACACCCCACAAACACCCCGCTATTATACACAGGAGACCCCTAGATATACACCTCACAACCACCCCGCTATTATATAGGGGAGACCCCCAGATTTACACCCCACAACCACCCCGCTATTATACACAGGAGACCGCCAGATATACACCCCACAACCACCCCGCTATTATACACAGGAGACCCCCATATATACACTCCACAAACACCCCGCTATTATACACAGGAGACCCCCAGATATTCACCCCACAAACACCCCGCTATTATACACAGGAGACCCCCAGATGTACACCCCACAACCACCCCGCTATTATACACAGGAGACCCCCAGATATACACTCCACAACCACCCCGCTATTATACACAGGAGACCCCCAGATGTACACCCCACAACCACCCCGCTATTATACACAGGAGACCCCCAGATATACACCCCACAAACACCTCGCTATTATACACAGGAGACCCCCAGATATACACCCCACAAACACCCCGCTATTATACACAGGAGACCCCTAGATATACACCTCACAAACACCCCGCTATTATACACAGGAGACCCCTAGATATACACCTCACAACCACCCCGCTATTATACACAGGAGACCCCTAGATATACACCTCACAACCACCCCGCTATTATATAGGGGAGACCCCCAGATTTACACCCCACAACCACCCCGCTATTATACACAGGAGACCGCCAGATATACACCCCACAACCACCTCGCTATTATACACAGGAGACCCCCAGATATACACCCCACAAACACCTCGCTATTATACACAGGAGACCCCCAGATATACACCCCACAAACACCCCGCTATTATACACAGGAGACCCCTAGATATACACCTCACAACCACCCCGCTATTATATATGGGAGACCCCCAGATGTACACCCCACAACCGCCCCGCTATTATATAGGGGAGACCCCCAGATATACACCCCACAAACACCCCGCTATTATACACAGGAGACCCCTAGATATACACCTCACAACCATCCCGCTATTATATATGGGAGACCCCCAGATGTACACCCCACAACCGCCCCGCTATTATATAGGGGAGACCCCCAGATATACACCCCACAAACACCCCGCTATTATACACAGGAGACCCCCAGATATACACCCCACAACCACCTCGCTATTATACACAGGAGACCCCCAGATGTACACCCCACAACCACCCCGCTATTATACACAGGAGACCGCCAGATATACACCCCACAACCACGCCGCTATTATACACAGGAGACCCCCAGATATACACCCCACAAACACCCCGCTATTATACACAGGAGACCCCCAGATGTACACCCCACAACCACCCCGCTATTATACACAGGAGACCCCCAGATATACACCCCACAAACACCCCGCTATTATACACAGGAGACCCCAAGATATACACCTCACAACCACCCCGCTATTATATAGGGGAGACCCCCAGATTTACACCCCACAACCACCCCGCTATTATACACAGGAGACCGCCAGATATACACCCCACAACCACCCCACTATTATACACAGGAGACCCCCAGATGTACACCCCACAACCACCACGCTATTATACACAGGAGACCCCCAGATATACACCCCACAAACACCCCGCTATTATACACAGGAGACCCCCAGATATACACCCCACAACCACCTCGCTATTATACACAGGAGACCCCCAGATGTACACCCCACAACCACCCCGCTATTATACACAGGAGACCCCCAGATATACACCCCACAAACACCCCGCTATTATACACAGGAGACCCCTAGATATACACCTCACAACCACCCCGCTATTATACACAGGAGACCCCAAGATATACACCTCACAACCACCCCGCTATTATATAGGGGAGACCCCCAGATGTACACCCCACAACCGCCCCGCTATTATACACAGGAGACCCCCAGATATACACCCCACAACCACCCCGCTATTATACACAGGAGACCCCCAGATATACACCCCACAAACACCCCGCTATTATACACAGGAGACCCCCAGATATACACCCCACATACACCCCTCTATAATATAGGTGAGACCCCCAGATGTACACCCCACAACCACCCCGCTATTATACACAAGAGACCGCCAGATATAGACCCCACAAACACCCCGCTATTATACACAGGAGACCCCTAGATATACACCTCACAACCACCCCGCTATTATATATGGGAGACCCCCAGATGTACACCCCACAACCGCCCCGCTATTATATAGGGGGAGACCCCCAGATATACACCCCACAAACACACCGCTATTATACACAGGAGACCCCCAGATGTACACCCCACAACCACCCCGCTATTATACACAGGAGACCCCCAGATATACACCCCACAACCTCCCCGCTATTATACACAGGAGACCCCCAGATGTACACCCCACAACCACCCCGCTATCATACACAGGAGACCCTCAGATATACACCCCACAAACACCCCGCTATTATACACAGGAGACCCCCAGATGTACACCTCACAACCGCCCCGCTATCATACACAGGAGACCCTCAGATATACACCCCACAAACACCCCGCTATTATACACAGGAGACTCCCAGATATACACCCCACAAACACCCCGCTATTATACACAGGAGACCCCTAGATATACACCTCACAACCACCCCACTATTATATAGGGGAGACCCCAGATGTACACCCCACAACCACCCCGCTATTATACACAGGAGACCCCCAGATATACACCCCACAACCACCCCGCTATTATACACAGGAGACCCCCAGATATTCACCCCACAAACACCCCGCTATTATACACAGGAGACCCCCAGATGTACACCCCACAACCACCCCGCTATTATACACAGGAGACCGCCAGATATACACCCCACAACCACCCCGCTATTATACACAGGAGACCCCCATATATACACTCCACAAACACCCCGCTATTATACACAGGAGACCCCCAGATATTCACCCCACAAACACCCCTCTATTATACACAGGAGACCCCCAGATGTACACCCCACAACCACCCCGCTATTATACACAGGAGACCCCCAGATATACAATCCACAACCACCCCGCTATTATACACAGGAGACCCCCAGATGTACACCTCACAACCACCCCGCTATTATACACAGGAGACCCCCAGATATACACCCCACAACCACCGCACTATTATACACAGGAGACCCCTAGATATACACCCCACAAACACCCCGCTATTATACACAGGAGACCCCTAGATATACACCTCACAACCACCCCGCTATTATACACAGGAGACCCCTAGATATACACCTCACAACCACCCCGCTATTATACACAGGAGACCCCTAGATATACACCTCACAACCACCCCTCTATTATATAGGGGAGACCCCCAGATTTACACCCCACAACCACCCCGCTATTATACACAGGAGACCCCTAGATATACACCTCACAACCACCCCGCTATTATATATGGGAGACCCCCAGATGTACACCCCACAACCGCCCCGCTATTATATAGGGGAGACCCCCAGATATACACCCCACAAACACCCCGCTATTATACACAGGAGACCCCTAGATATACACCTCACAACCACCCCGCTATTATATATGGGAGACCCCCAGATGTACACCCCACAACCGCCCCGCTATTATATAGGGGAGACCCCCAGATATACACCCCACAAACACCCCGCTATTATAGACAGGAGACCCCCAGATATACACCCCACAAACACCCCGCTATTATATAGGGGAGACCCCCAGATGTACACTCCACAACCACCCCGCTATTATACACAGGAGACCGCCAGATATACACCCCACAACCACGCCGCTATTATACACAGCAGACCCCCAGATATACACCCCACAACCGCCCTGCTATTATACACAGGAGACCCCCAGATGTACACCCCACAACCACACCGCTATTATACACAGGAGACCCCCAGATATACACCCCACAACCACACCGCTATTATACACAGGAGACCCCCAGATATACACCCCACAAAAACCCCGCTATTATACACATGAGACCCCCAGATGTACACCCCACAACCACCCCGCTATTATACACAGGAGACCCCCAGATATACAACCCACAACCACCCCGCTATTATACACAGGAGACCCCCAGATATACACCCCACAACCACCCCGCTATTATACACAGGAGACCCTCAGATGTACACCTCACAACCGCCCCGCTATTATACACAGGAGACCCCCAGATATACACCCCACAACCACCCCGCTATTATACACAGGAGACCCCCAGATGTACACCTCACAACCGCCCCGCTATTATACACAGGAGACCCCCAGATATACACCCCACAACCACCCCGCTATTATACACAGGAGACCCCCAGATATACACCCCACAACCACCCCGCTATTATACACAGGAGACCCCCAGATGTACACCTCACAACCGCCCCGCTATCATACACAGGAGACCCCCAGATATACACCCCACAAACACCCCACTATTATACACAGGAGACCCCCAGATATACACCCCACAAACACCCCGCTATTATACACAGGAGACCCCTAGATATACACCTCACAACCACCTCGCTATTATACACAGGAGACCCCTAGATATACACCTCACAACCACCCCGCTATTATATAGGGGGAGACCCCCAGATGTACACCCCACAACCGCCCCGCTATTATACACAGGAGACCCCCAGATATACACCCCAAAACCACCCCGCTATTATACACAGGAGACCCCCAGATATACACCCCACAAACACCCCATTATTATACACAGGAGACCCCCAGATGTACACCCCACAACCACCCCGCTATTATACACAGGAGATCCCCAGATATACACCCCACAAACACCCCGCTATTATACACAGGAGACCCCTAGATATACACCTCACAACCACCCCGCTATTATACACAGGAGACCCCCAGATATACACCTCACAACCACCCCGCTATTATATAGGGGAGACCCCCAGATTTACACCCCACTACCACCCCGCTATTATACACAGGAGACCCTCAGATATACACCCCACAAACACCTCGCTATTATACACAGGAGTCCCCCAGATATACACCCCACAAACACCCCGCTATTATACACAGGAGACCCCCAGATATACACCCCACAAGCCCTATCTATTATACACAGAAAACCCCCCCAGATATACACCCCACAACCACCCCGCTATTATACACAGGAGACCCCCAGATGTACACCCCACAACCACCCCGCTATTATACACAGGAGACCCCCAGATATACACCGCACAACCGCCCCGCTATCATACACAGGAGACCCTCAGATGTACACCCCATAACCGCCCCGCTATTATGCACAGGAGACCCCCAGATGTACACCCCACAACCACCCCGCTATTATACACAGGGGACCCCCAGATATACACCCCACAACCACCCCGCTATTATACACAGGAGACCCCCAGATATACACCCCACAAACACCCCGCTATTATACACAGGAGACCCCTAGATATACACCTCACAACCACCCCGCTATTATACACAGGAGACCCCTAGATATACACCTCACAACCACCCCGCTATTATATAGGGGAGACCCCCAGATGTACACCCCACAACCACCCCGCTATTATACACAGGAGACCCCCAGATATACACCCCACAAACACCCCGCTATTACACACGGGAGACCCCCAGATGTACACCCCACAACCACCCCGCTATTATACACAGGAGACCCCCAGATATACACCCCACAAACACCCCGCTATTATACACAGGAGACCCCTAGATATACACCTCACAACCACCCCGCTATTATACACAGGAGACCCCTAGATATACACCTCACAACCACCCCGCTATTATATAGGGGAGACCCCCAGATTTACACCCCACAACCACCCCGCTATTATACACAGGAGACCGCCAGATATACACCCCACAAAAACCCCGCTATTATACACAGGAGACCCCCAGATGTACACCCCACAACCACCCCGCTATTATACACAGGAGACCCCCAGATGTACACCCCACAACCACCCCGCTATTATACACAGGAGACCCCCAGATATTCACCCCACAACCACCCCGCTATTATACACAGGAGACCCCCAGATATACACCCCACAAACACCCCGCTATTATACACAGGAGACCCCTAGATATACACCTCACAACCACCCCGCTATTATATAGGGGAGACCCCCAGATTTACACCCCACAACCACCCCGCTATTATACACAGGAGACCGCCAGATATACACCCCACAACCACCCCACTATTATACACAGGGGACCCCCAGATATACACCCCACAAACACCTCACTATTATACACAGGAGACCCCCAGATATACACCCCACAAACACCCCGCTATTATACACAGGAGACCCCTAGATATACACCTCACAACCGCCCCGCTATTATATAGGGGAGACCCCCAGATATACACCCCACAAACACCCCGCTATTATACACAGGAGACCCCTAGATATACACCTCACAACCACCCCGCTATTATATATGGGAGACCCCCAGATGTACACCCCACAACCGCCCCGCTATTATATAGGGGAGACCCCCAGATATACACCCCATAAACACCCCGCTATTATACACAGGAGACCCCCAGATATACACCCCACAAACACCCCGCTATTATATAGGGGAGACCCCCAGATGTACACTCCACAACCACCCCGCTATTATACACAGGAGACCGCCAGATATACACCCCACAACCACGCCGCTATTATACACAGGAGACCCCCAGATATACACCCCACAACCGCACTGCTATTATACACAGGAGACCCCCAGATGTACACCCCACAACCACCCCGCTATTATACACAGGAGACCCCCAGATGTACACCCCACAACCACCCCGCTATTATACACAGGAGACCCCCAGATATACACCCCACAACCACCCCGCTATTATACACAGGAGACCCCCAGATGTACACTCCACAAACACCCCGCTATTATACACAGGAGACCCCCAGATGTACACTCCACAAACACCCCGCTATTATACACAGGAGACCCCCAGATATACACCTCACAACCAGTCCGCTATTATACACAGGAGACCCCCATATGTACACCCCACAACCGCCCCGCTATTATACACAGGGGACCCCCAGATGTACACCCCACAAACACCTCGCTATTATACACAGGGGACCCCCAGATGTACACCCCACAACCGCCCCGCTATTAAAGCACCAAGTCTAAACATTGCAGAAATGCTCATCACACAGAGATGGAGTTGATTTACAGACGGCTGCATCGGCCCTGTAAGGTTTAGTGCTGGGTTGTTGTTACAATGTAACAGTGAGGCTTCATACAGGAAGGGCGGGTGTGAGGATGATTGTGCTGCCTGACATTCACACGTTCACTGTCACACATCCCCTGACACCTCACCGCCGTGTTACTGATGTATCTATCACCAGGATCATTCCCATAAGAGTCCTATAAATAATAATCTCAGGGCACATGATAACAGACGACAAACACATGGCTGGAAACACTCGCACAGCACTGCGCAGGGACTACTATACAACCTGCCAATTTAGTATGGTCAGGGTATAAGATCCACGGCTACTACCAGCCGACAAATACCTGCCTAAGGTCATCCCAGAAATGGACCAGTAAATTAGAAGGTCGGGGTCTGCTGATATCCAGCTCTTCCTGGTACCCCTAATGTTAGGCCCTGGGGTG
>CAMRHE010001535.1:0-5000 GCA_947044405.1 Leptodactylus fallax | reverse complement strand
CCATTGTCAGGCTGACAGGTGATGTATACTACACCCCAATATATTACCCACAGATATATACTTACCTTATATAGCCCCTCCTACATCTGACTCCACCCACTAATATATGTAACTCCTCCTAACACTATCTATAATTCCTCCAATTAATTTTTACAACCCCTCCCATTACTCCCTGTAACTCCTCTTATTACTCCTTATAACTCCTCCCACTACCTTCTATAACCCCTCCTATTACTCCATATAACTCCTCCCATTACTCTATATAACTCCTATTAATTCTTATAACTTCTCTCATTACTACCTATAACTCCTCCTATTAGTCATTATAACTCCACCCATTACTCTCTATAACCCCTCCTATTACTCCCTATAACTCCTCCCATTACCCATGTAACTCCACCTATTTCTCATTATAACTCCTCCCATTACTCCCCATGACCCCTCCTATTACTCCCTGTAACTCCTTCCATTACTCTATATAACTCCTCTTATTACTCTCTATAACCCCTTCTATTACTCCCTATAACTCCTCCCATTACCCCCTATTACCCCTCTATTTAGTCATATAACCCTTCCCACTCTATAACGCTGACTGTTTCCTGCCCTTCTCAGTGATCCCGGACTCGCTGCGGGTTTCGTTAGAGTCCCCAGAGGAGTTGACCCTTCGTGAAGATGACTCGGTGACCCTGACGTGTGAGGTGTCTTCGGGTACTGAGCAGCACACCCACATCTCCGTCACCTGGTACCAGAGCAGCATGGCGTCCGCTCAGCCCATCGCCACCTTCACCAAACATTCCGTCACGTCTGTGGCAGCCGCCTTCCTGGCACAGCACCAGATGGGCGACCTGCGGCTGGAGAAGGTGTCGGCCACCCAGTACCAGCTGAGCTTCAGATCCCTGCGGAGTGCAGATGGCGGGCGCTATCACTGCCAGGCCACAGAGTGGATCCAGGACCCAGACAAGAGCTGGTACCCCCTGAGCAGCAGGAGGAGCCGGGACACCACCATCCGCATCTACGTTGCAGGTAACCGAGCAGCGTCTGTCTATAACTGTAACGTCATCATCATGCAGACATCTTAGGTTCCTGACTTCTCCATCTTCCCCAGCTTCCTGAGTGTCATCCTGCTGGTGCTCCTAATACTGTGCTACCAGTGCACCCAAAGAGGTGCCATATAGATAGCCTCCCCAAGAATACTAGTACCAGTGCCTACAGCAGTAATAATACTCCCCCAGCATGCTTCCATTACTAATAGTTACCCCATTAGTATTAGTGCCCCCAATAGTAATAATGCTCCTCCAGAATGCCCTCATTAGTATTAGTGCCCCCAACAGCAATAATAGTCCTCCAGAATTCCCTCATTAGTATTAGTGCCCCCAATAGTAATAATAGTCCCCCAGAATGCCCCCATTAGTATTAGTGCCCCCAATAGTAATAATAGTCCCCCAGAATGCCCCCCATTAGTATTAGTGCCCCCAATAGTAATAATAGTCCCCCAGAATGCCCCCATTAGTATTAGTGCCCCCAATAGTAATAATAGTCCCCCAGAATGCCCCCATTAGTATTAGTACCCCCAATAGTAATAATGCTCCTCCAGAATGCCCCCATTAGTATTAGTGCCCCCAATAGTAATAATGCTCCTCCAGAATGCCCCCATTAGTATTAGTGCCCCCAATAGTAATAATGCTCCTCCAGAATGCCCTCATTAGTATTAGTGCCCCCAATAGTAATAATAGTCCCCCAGAATGCCCCCATTAGTATTAGTGCCCCCAATAGTAATAATAGTCCCCCAGAATGCCCCCATTAGTATTAGTGCCCCCAATAGTAATAATAGTCCCCCAGAATGCCCCCATTAGTATTAGTGCCCCCAATAGTAATAATAGTCCCCCAGAATGCCCCCATTAGTATTAGTGCCCCCAATGGTAATAATAGTCCCCCAGAATGCCCCCATTAGTATTAGTGCCCCCAATGGTAATAATAGTCCCCCAGAATGCCCCCATTAGTATTAGTGCCCCCAATGGTAATAATAGTCCCCCAGAATGCCCCCATTAGTATTAGTGCCCCCAATAGTAATAATAGTCCCCCAGAATTCCCCTATTAGTATTAGTGCCCCCAATGGTAATAATAGTCCCCCAGTATTCCCCTATTAGTATTAGTGCCCCCAATGGTAATAATAGTCCTCCAGAATTCCCCCATTAGTATTAGTGCCCCCAATAGTAATAATAGTCCCCCAGAATTCCCCTATTAGTATTAGTGCCCCCAATAGTAATAATAGTCCCCCAGAATTCCCCTATTAGTATTAGTGCCCCCAATGGTAATAATGCTTTTCCAGAATGTCACCAAATGTAATAAAGCCCCCCCCTTCGTAGTGCCCCCCCATTAATAAAACTGCCCTCAAACTGCCCCCAAATAGCAAAAATGCCCCGAGCGGTATTAGTGCTACTAAGAGTGATAATGCGCCCTCAGAATGTCCCTAAATGCAGTGAATCAAAGAAATACTAAACTAATGCCCATTCCACGTTGATTTCTGCACCCCTGAAAATTTAACTCCACCCACTTCTATGCTGACTCTGCCCACACTGAATAATTTTTCTCTGTGCCCCCACACAGTATAATACTACAGTCACCCTAATATTATATGCCCCCACATTATAATGTTCCTCTCCAATTACCCCACAGTATGAAGTCCTCTCCTGGTGCCCTAGTTTAAACTGGGGGAAACTAGAGGGGGGCATTAAACTGGGGCATCTGTAGGGGGACATTAAACTGGGAGCTACTGGAGGGGGACATTAAACTGGGGGCAAGTAGAGGCAGACATGTCCCCCTCCAGCTACCCCCATGGTTTAATGTCCCCCCAGTTTACTGTCATGTTCTATTTGTCACCCCTCCACCTGCCCCCAGTTTAATGCCCCCTTCATCTGCCCCCAGTTTTATGCCACCCTTCATCTGCCCCCAGTTTTATGCCGCCCTTCATCTGCCCCCAGTTTAAGGTCTCCCTCCACCTGCCCCCAGTTTCATGCCCCCCCTCATCTGCCCCAGTTTCATGCCCCCCTTCATCTTCCCCCAGTTTAATGTCTCTCCTTCCATCTGCCCTCAGTTTCATGTTCCCCCTACATTTGGTCTCAAAGTTTAACATAATAAAAACTGCTCCTCCCCTCTCCTCGCTCCCCTGCTCCTCCTCTCACTCCCTGCTCCTCCCCTCTCCTCGCTCCCCTGCTCCTCCCCCCTCTCCTCGCTCCCCTGCTCCTCCCCTCGCTCCCCTGCTCCTCCCCTCTCCTTGCTCCCCTGCTGCTCCCCTCACTCCCTGCTCCTCCCCTCTCCTCGCTCCCCTGCTCCTCCCTTCACTCCCTGCTCCTCCCCTCTCCTCGCTCCCCTGCTCCTCCCCTCTCCTCGCTCCACTGCTCCTCCCCTCTCCTCGCTCCTCTGCTCCTCCCCTCTCCTCGCTCCCCTGCTCCTCCCCTCTCCTTGCTCCCCTGCTGCTCCCCTCACTCCCTGCTCCTCCCCTATCCTCGCTCCCCCTGCTCCTCCCCTCACTCCCTGCTCCTCCCCTCTCCTCGCTCCCCTGCTCCTCCCCTCTCCTCGCTCCACTGCTCCTCCCCTCTCCTCGCTCCTCTGCTCCTCCCCTCTCCTCGCTCCCCTGCTCCTCCCCTCTCCTTTCTCCGATGCTGCTTCCCTCACTCCCTACTCCTCCCCTCTCCTCGCTCCCCTGCTCCTCCCCTCGCTCCCCTGCTCCTCCCCTCTCCTTGCTCCCCTGCTGCTCCCCTCACTCCCTGCTCCTCCCCTCTCCCTCGCTCCCCTGCTCCTCCCCTCACTCCCTGCTCCTCCCCTCTCCTCGCTCCCCTGCTCCTCCCCTCACTCCCTGCGCCTCCCCTCTCCTCGCTCCCCTGCTCCTCCCCTCACTCCCTGCTCCTCCCCTAACTCCCTGCTCCTCCTCTCTCCTCGCTCCCCTGCTCCTCCCCTCACTCCCTGCTCCTCCCCTCTCCTCGCTCCCCTGCTCCTCCCCTCACTCCCTGCTCCTCCCCTCTCCTCGCTCCCCTGCTCCTCCCCTCTCCTCGCTCCTCTGCTCCTCCCCTCTCCTTGCTCCCCTGCTGCTCCCCTCACTCCCTACTCCTCCCCTCTCCTCGCTCCCCTGCTCCTCCCCTCACTCCCTGCTGCTCTCTCTGCAGTCTCTTCTCCCGGAGTGTTCAGGTATCTGCAGGTGCGATGTGAGTGACATCATCACATCATATCTACAGCTCCCGGGGTCGGTGCATACAGAGTACAGTGATGAGGCTGAGGCTGCCCGCGGACGGCTCCTGCTTCATCACTGTATTCAACTCATCTGTGTCCTCTCCGGACATACCTGCCGCCAACTGGGACCGCGGGAAAGGACCGTCCCGGATTCGGGATGGTTGGGAGGTATGCAGATGCCTCCAGCAGGGGGCAGTACAGTTTACCAGTATAGTAAACCCTGTGATTACACCAGGTGTTGTGCACATGATGATGATGTTTTATTCTATTACAGATGTGATGTCAGCCATCCACAGCTGCACTACAAATGTAAGGCCTGCAGGGGTGTTCTCTATACTTATGCTACAGCTCCCCCTAGTGACCTGGGCAGTTTACTGACATTCCCCAATCGAGTACCTGATGATCCAGAAATCCTACAACACAGCCCAGGAGGATGGACTGAGCTATGAGAGACCCCACAGGGGCCCGGATTGCGCAGCATGGATCATAACGTGGCCTTGCAGTGTCCGCAGTGGCCAGCAGGGGACAGCACTGGCTGCTTATTTATTTGTGCTGTACACTGGTTAATAAATGCTGGTATGTTCTCAGCTGTACAGTTGTGTCCAGGCATCATTTACATATCACAAGCACAGTGGGCAGCACTGAGCCCCAGACCAGAACCAAAAGCAATAGGCTGAAATCAGGGACAGTGAGAAGGGGGCGGTGATCAGCAGGGGGAGCAGGACACACAAGGGGAGAGGTGCCCACTGTAATAGTACTGTATAATGTATATA
>CAMRHE010001534.1:0-80345 GCA_947044405.1 Leptodactylus fallax | reverse complement strand
GCTGTCTCTTACAAAGTGGGACACAATTCTGAAGTGGAACAAAATTTATTGGTTATTTTAAACTTTTGCAAAAAATAAAAAACTGAAAAGTGGGGTGTGTAATATTATTCGGCCCCTTTAATTTCAGTGCAGCAAACTCACTCCAGAAGTTCAGTGAGGATCTCTGAATTTTTGTTGTGTGTATATGCAATACTGTTGAAAAGTTTTAGGCAGGTGTAGAAAAAAAACTGCTATCAAAAATAGAAGTGTTAATAGTTTACTTTTGTAACTTAACAAAATTATTCTAAATGAATAGTACAGGTAAATATAAGAAACTAAGAAAGTAGCGGTATACTAAAGATGACTTGTTAAATTTCTCTTGAATTTCAATTGGTTTTATTGCACACCGTTTATTCTAGGGGTTTTATTCATTCATGATTGCCTAGGGCGATACAAATAGTTTATTATGATCCTACAACAGAAAAGTAAATAGACATTGAGGTATTAGGACTAAAAACAGGATCCACACCCATATCTCAAATGCCAAAACAAGTTATGTACACAGGCTTTGCACAGATTTAGTGTGTAAGCAGAGGCCACCCATTGAACACCTTCGCCTGGCACTTACAGTAGATCAGCTTTGATTACTGCCTGGGGCTTATAGTCATTTTGATGTACCACTGATTTTTCCCCTTGGCAAAATGGTCCTAAATCTCTTTGCTGGATGTCTATACATGTTAGTATATACAGTGGGTACAGAAAGTATTCAGACCCCTTTAAATTTTTCACTCTTTGTTTCATTGCAGCCATTTGCTAAAAGCAAAAAAGTTCATTTTATTTCTCATTAATGTACACTCAGCACCCCAGCTTGACAGAAAAAAAACAGAAATGTAGATATTTTTCAAATTTATTAAAAAAGAAAAACTGAAATATCACATGGTCATAAGTATTCAGACCCTTTGCTGTGACACTCACATGCTGTCCATTTCCTTCTGATCCTCCTTGAGATGCTTCTTCTACTTCATTGGAGTCCAGCTGTGTTTAATTAAACTGATTGGACTTGATTAGGAAAGGCACACACCTGTCTATATAAGACCTCACAGCTCACAGTGCATGTCAGAGCAAATGAGAATCATGAGGTCAAAGGAACTGCCCAAGGAGCTCAGAGACAGAATTGTGGCAAGGCACAGATCTGGCCAAGGTTACAAAAGAATTTCTGCAGCGCTCAAAGTTCCTAAGAGCACAGTGGCCGCCATAATCCTTAAATGGAAGAAGTTTGGATCGACCAGAACTCTTCCTAGACCTGGCTGTCCAGCCAAACTGAGCAATCGTGGGAGAAGAGCCTTGGTGAGAGAGGTAAAGAAGAACCCAAAGATTACTGTGGCTGAACTCCAGAGATGCAGTAGGGAGATGGGAGAAAGTTCCACAAAGTCAACTATCACTGCAGTCCTCCACCAGTCGGGGCTTTAAAGGAAAGTGGCCCGAAGGAAGCCTCTCCTCACTGCAAGACATATGAAAGCCCACATAGAGTTTTCCAAAAAATACATGAAGGACTCCCAGACTATGAGAAATAAGATTCTCTGGTCTGATGAGACGAAGATTGAACTTTTTGGCGTTAATTCTAAGCGGTATGTGTGGAGAAAACCAGGCACTGCTCATCACCTGCACAATACAATCCCAACAGTGAAACATGGTGGTGGCAGCATCATGCTATGGGGGTGTTTTTCAGCTGCAGGGACAGGACGACTGGTTGCAATTGAAGGAAAGATGAATGCGGCCAAGTACAGAGATATCCTGGAAGAAAACCTCTTCCAGAGTGCTCTGGACCTCAGACTGGGCCGAAGGTTCACCTTCCAACAAGACAATGACCCTAAGCACACAGCTAAAATAACAAAGGAGTGCTTTGGAACAACTCTGTGACAATTCTTGACTGGCCCAGCCAGAGCCCTGACCTAAACCCAATTGAACAGCTCTGGAGAGACCTGAAAATGGCTGTCCACCAACGTTCAACATCCAACCTGACGGAACTGGAGAGGATCTGCAAGGAAGAATGGCAGAGGATCCCCAAATCCAGATGAGAAAAACTTGTTGCATCATTCCCAAGAAGACTCATGGCTGTACTAGCTCTAAAGGGTGCTTCTACTCAATACTGAGCCAAGGGTCTGAATACTTATGACCATGTGATATTTCAGTTTTTCTTTTTTAATAAATTTGCAAAAATATCTACATTTCTGGTTTTTTTCTGTCAAGATGGGGTGCTGAGTGTACATTAATGAGAAATAAAATGAACTTTTTTTGCTTTTAGCAAATGGCTGCAATGAAACAAAGAGTGAAAAATTTAAAGGGGTCTGAATACTTTCCGTACCCACTCTATGTTTAATTAATGATACAACATGATTATACTATCCAATGAAATTAATACAGTGCCCTATACTTACAATAGGTTATCAATATCAGATTGGTAGGCTCTGGCTCTGGTGAGTGCTCTGGCCTCTTCTTAGTAATATCACATCAATGTAATCATTCCAAAATAACCCTTTCAGGGCTCCAGAGGGTGACTAAAATGGTGCCAATGTGACTAGGAATTTGCAAGTGGTGACAAGACTTTTTAGTCTAAGTTCCATTTGCAAGTAGCCTCGCCCCAAAACTACCTCTTTAAAATAAAAGCAGACATAAGCGGCACACTCATCCACATGTACTGATGTTCATTCTTTCTGCAGATAGAGTGAGTAGAAGGGTGAAGCAAGAAGACTTCAGCTTCCTTCGTCACCATTCAGGCAGCTGCTAGTGATGTCTGCACCTCAGTGTAAGTCTGCTGCTTCAAACCGGAGACAAGATGAGGAGAGCTGCAGAGAACTCTGGGGAAATGAGGCAATCTGAGTATCACTATTTTTTATAATGCCACTGGAGAGAGTGTTATAAAGGGGGGGGGGCACTGGGGAGAACATTATAAAAAAGGGAACCCACTGGGCAGAGCTCTACAAGGGGGCCCACTGGGGAGAGCATTATAATGGGGGAGCTAACTTGAGAAAGCATAAAATAAGGTTGGGGGCATTGGGCAGAGCTTTATAAAGGGTCGGACCACTGGGGAGAGCATTATAAAGGGTGTAAATTGGAAAGAGCAGCAAAAAGGGTGGAGTGGGCACTGGGGTGAGCATTATATATACAGTAGGGGGTGCTGGGGTAAGAATTATATACTTTGTGGGGGGGTCACTGGGGAGACCATTATATATACTGTAGGGGGCCACTGGGGAGAGCTTTATATGTACTCTGAGAGGGCAATGGGGAGTGTATTTAAAAGGGTTGTATTGTCACTGGAGGAAAAGGGTACATGGGAGAATATTATAAAATGGTGGAGGCCACTTGGGAGAGCATTATATATATATATATGTATACAGTGGGGGAAAAAAGTATTTAGTCAGCCACCAATTGTGCAAGTTCTCCCACTTAAAAAGATGAGAGAGGCCTGTCACTGACATCATAGGTAGACCTCAACTAGATAGACAAAATGAGAAAACATATCTAGAAAATCACATTGTCTGATTTTTTAAGAATTTATTTGCAAATTAGTACCAGGCTCATACTGGCCTACAGGGTATCAGCTGATTCCCCTGGTAATACCTAAGCCAGGATGGATCCCAAGTAACAGTGGGCCCCTTAGCATAGTATACTCACTGCACTGCATACAGACAGGTAAAATAGGCATATCCGGTGGCTGAGACGCCATGTAGGCACACAGGCATACCTCTTTGACATTGCTACAAAGTCCTCCAACACCAATAATCAATATCATGACGCAGTTTTAGGAAGTTGCAAATGGGGAGGGAGGGAGGTAATACTTACATGTAGCTTTCATATAGCTTAGATGTAGCTATAGTAGGCCCCCAGAATGGATTTTATGAGTCCTAGACACTCCAGTTCAATACTGATTACCAATTACTAATACCTATACAGATAAAAATAAATTTTATCTATGCTTTAGTCCCATTACTGCCAATGACAAATGCAAATAATACTTTAAACCATTTTACAAGGTTAATCCACCATGAAAATAACTTCACTTGGGGATATTAAGTTGTGTCATCCCCTTACATCATTATGTTTCTACAAATAGACAGTCGGATGACATTTCCATTGTTGAGTCTCAGCAATCCATCATAGATGAAGACATGGGATCAGGTCAGTTGCTGTATGTGCATGGAACTTGATCTGCGCTGTATTCCCTAGAGGTGGCAGAAAGACTTGGATATTTTCTACTCAAGACATACATCTCTTACGCTCAGTATACATTATTTTACAGAGCCAACACATACATTTACAGTTATTTGCATCATGGACCTGTCACTATGTTGTAGAAGTAATAAAACATTTAGGACACTGTGTGCAAATATTGAGTGACATGCTGGATGGGATTTCCTATTGTGTGAATTTGCCTGTCAGGCCTGTATACAATATCTGCTCTATGGAGCCTTTTTACTTTACCCAATAGATTAAATAACTGTACGTTGGATATATACATGTAGAGCTATATTTACTATACTTAAGGCACATGCCTTGGATATTACTGGCATTTAAATTTGTTTTGACAGGATTCTGTTTCACCTGCTGACCATAGAATAACATAGCCTGCTGCCCTATTCTACTAGGAAGAGGAGATACCTTAAAGATAACGTGCAAAACAGATTTGTCATATTCATTATGGTTCCTTTAAAACTGGAAGTCATAATGTCAATGTGATCAGTCTTGCAAAACGTATATTATTTCTAAGGTTCTGTTCACATTTCCTGAATTATTTTAGTTTTTCTGTTCCATCAGAGGAACAGAAAGTAAAAAAAAGTAAGTGATGGCTCTATCATATGATGGAAACTAGTGGCTCCCGACAGAGCCCATTAACATAAAATGGGTCTATTGGGTTTTTGGTCCATCAGCTGCAATAACCCAGAATAGGTAAGTAAATTAAGGGTGGGTTCACACTTGCGCTGAAGTCCGTCCGCTGCCAATCCGACTGAAAATCTCGGGAAACTGGATAGGCACCGGATAGCAACAGGTTAGCGACGCATTGCTTAAAAACCCATTCATTTGAATGGGCTTTTAAAGCAATGCGCGGGTGTACGCTTACATCCTCTGCGCCTCGAATCCAGTTTTTTTCGCTGGAAACGAAGTCCTGCATGTCTGACTTTGTTAAAGGGGTTTTCCGATGAACATAACCAGATTTAAATTTGTAGACAATTAAAAGTTAGGCTAAGACCACACATAGCGGGACGCAGCAAAAAAAAGCACTTCAGGAAAAACCTCGGCCGCGATGCATCACGGTTTTTCCCGCATCAGTTTTCACAGAAAGTCACAGAAAGGAAACTATTGACTTTCTATTTCAATTATACCTATAGGGAAATTGCCGGTGTTTCCATAGGTATAATTGACATGCTGCGAATCGCTGATAAAAAGCACTGCAGAAAAGCTGAAATCACGTTTTTTTTCCGTAGCATTTTCACAGAAAGTCCACAGAGTTTTCCTCTGTGGACTTTCTGCTTCTATTATACCTATACGGAAAATGCCAGCTTTTCTGTAGGTATAATTGCGATTTACAAAAAAGCAAAAAAAAAAGGTTTTTAAAATGCAGCATTTCTGCTGCAGATTTTTTCTGCAATGTGTGAATGAGATTAATCAGAATCCAATCCACTCTGCAGGTACTGCAAACTGTAGCTTTTTTCTGCCGTGGCCAAAATGCTGCATTTTTGCAACGTGGGGCCCTGGACTAAGGCATGAGCCCAAAAGTGCAAAATAGGAGTAAGTTCACATGAGCTAAGTATGTTTATCCAATTTTACTGCTTACTCTGTTCATTTTTAACTTTTTATGATTATTTAGGGTTTTTTATAGAATAACATTTATAATGTTGGAAAGAAGGATCTATTTTTTATTTATCTATTCTTTATAAGGTACAGGCTGTAACATTTTTCCTCGAGTTTACTAATACCAAGGTTTTGGCTCAAGTTGTCATATGCAGCCTGTCCAAGCAGTCCATTACACTCTGCTGTATCAGACTCCAGGTTAAAGTGTTGTGTGAAATTAGAAGGAAAGGTTGACTTTCTCTCTCCAGAAACAGCTCCACTTTTGCCTATGGACTGTGTCTGGTACTGCAGCTCAGACATGTTCACCTACTGTAAACTCACTTGAACAACGTTCATTCCTATCCTTCACTTATACATTCTTCAGAAATAAATATGTCATAATTAATAAAGTTCCCAGTCTATGCGTCAAATATATCCCATTCATGTGACGGAGGTCAAAAGACCGTTCTTTTGGTCTCTGTCACTCTAACTTTTCTTGCTGTATAAAATAGTGTACTCAGTTTCTGGAATATACAGAATATTTTTTGATAAACATGGAAGCCTTGTATGATAAAGTAGCATAGATCAGCGTCATACATTGCGAAATACTCCGAACATATACATTGGACATACATTGCAAATACAGTGTAAATGTGGCCACATGTCACCTGGTAAGCACCGTTTGCAAATGTCAAGTATGACACACGTAGATGGACAGCGGAGTGGCCAGCAGAAATAATGTATAGGTAACTGGCTGCTTCTTCAGCTTTCACACTTTTCACAACTTAATCAATAACCGCCAGTGTATATTATACATGTCTAGAGGAAGTTTGAGTGGCTGTGGAGGGATAAGAGACATAGGAGAGCTGCATTTCTTCGTCTCCCCTGCTCGTCTGTAACTAGAGCCGAGTCAGGAAATGAGTGTGGCTTTCCGTGAAACACTGGGCACAGACGCTGAATAAATTGGTGAACAAGGAGCGATATTGTGTGCCCGGCGGCTCCCCCTGGCAGGTTGTGCTTTGTTTGGCGGGGGAGGGGGGGCTTCAAGAATGCTGGAAGTGTGCTAAGTGCAGAGGAATCCAGAGGGGTCTTAACCCTTTGACTTCTAAGTATAGACATAGAAACTAACTATAGGAGGTGTGGTAAGGATAAATGTATTAAAATATTTTCTGCATAGTTGTAGGAAGGCAAATATCTGTAAAACAACAGGGTGCGCTCTTTTCATTTCACTATTTATTTAGGGTGGGTTTATGTATAATGAGCCATGTGACCTGTGATGCGCCAAGTGTCCCAATAATTCATAAGGCATTCTTGTCCCTAAATTTACCAATAGAGATTACCACTATAACAACACGAAACCCTGCTACTCCTTGCAATATAATTGTAGTGATATTAGTAAAGCAGTAATGACAACCAGTAAGAACTATATCAATAAGATGTATTAATATCCATTTACATACAGATTATCATCTGTAACCTTTATGTGGGGGAGAATTTACTAATTCTATCTAATATATAGACGGTGTAAACTTAGACCAGACAGTCTAAAGATCACCAAAGCATTACACGTATAATACTTTCAACTCAATATAGACACTTTTGTGTAACTTTATACCATCTAAAGGCTGGCTTACTTTGCACTGAAAGTATTGGTTCATTTTAAGCCACACCCTCTTGTCAAGTAATGCACAAAAAGTAATTAAATGTTACATGATAAAAGCGATGTAAGGTATATATGCCAGGTCTTTGGAGCAAAATGAGATAGTAGTCTAGCACATTCAGCTCAGTAAATCTCACCCATTGATTTACCTTAAGGCTAAGACCCCATGTAGCATGCCACATCCAAAAAGCGATAGAAAAACCATGGCAGAAACGCCATGCAGTGCTTTTCACAGAAAGTTTTCCTCTGCGGACTTTCTGCTTCATTTATACCTATAGGGAAACCGCCAGCGTTTCCGCAGGAATAATTAACATGTTGCGATTTCCAAAAATTCAACAGGTATTTTCTGCAATGTCTGGATGGGATTAGCTAGAAGGGATGTGGGGTCCCGGCCTAAAGGGGTTATTCAAGAATTGGTCATGGAGTGGGCCAGGGCAGATGTAAAAAAAATAAACATACTCACCTGTCCCTGGCACACCATTGTCCACCACGACAGTCCATTTGGTTGTGCGTCATGATCCCTGGAAGCCCTGCACCCCATGTGACCACTGAGACCAATCAGTGGCCTCAGTGGTCACTGGAGAGGGACTGGTGATGAATGACGATAAGCGGCAGTGACATCAACCAAAACCAGGATGGTTCTCCATTTTTTTTGATTGGGGGTCCCCTCTTTATATACTCACAATGAAAGTCACAGTGCACAGTTCTGCTTTAACCATAGGGTAAATGTTGCACTTGCACTGGGCTCTGTCCTGCGGCATAGGATGTAGATAAAGTTGAATACAATGGTGTAGCCCAGAGCTACAGAGACGAGAAACCAAGCCAGAGTCAGCACTACTGCTTTTTAAACTTGTATATAATATGTAATATATTGATTGAACAGGCATTGAGGGGGCAGGCAGTGGCGGAACTACTGCCATAGAAGCCAAAGTGGCTGCTTTGCCGCCCGCAACCTTAGGGGGCCAGCTCAGCCCCCTGCTGCTTTTTTACTAGGCTGTTACCTGCTGGATTACTTCAGAAAGTAACAGCCACTGTTTACTTACTAATCCCGCTCCTGTCCAAAGCTCCCTCCGCCTCCCCTTCAGTGTCAGGACATTGCAGATGATATTCAGCCCCTCCTAAGGTTGCAGCATAGGCCCCATAGGCAGCAGTCACTATGGGGGAACTTACTTATGAGACCCAATAAAGGGGCAGTAAATTATGTGGGGGGCCAGTAAAGGAGTCATTTACTGTGTGAAGGCCAGTAAAGGATGCATCAAACTTTATGGAGGCCATTAAATGGGGCATTATACCATGTGGGTGCCAGTAAAGGGGGATTAACAGTGTGGGCACTGGTAAAAGAGTGTTATAAAGGGGGCCAGTACAGGAGCCTTATACAGTGTGGGGGCCAGGAAAGTTTGCTGTGGGGCCAGTCTTTAGTAGTTACGCCTCTGGTGGCAGGGATCATTTTGTGGGGGCCACTTAAAAGGACACTTTATTCTGTGGGGGCCACTTGAGGGGACGCTAAATTATGTGGGAGCTACTTGCGAGGACCCTAAATTATATGGGATTGTTCCATTCAGCTAATTAGGGCTTGCAGAAATCCATTGCTTGCTACCAAAACAGATCCCATTCAGATGAACAGAACTGATTTTCAGTTGCAGAAATTTCTGTACCAAATCTGCCATATGTGAAAATGTACTAATTTGCTAGTAGTACATACTGTGGTTTATTATGAGAAGGTGAAGTCCATTGGGTGTAATAATCCAGAGCACTGTCTGCCGGCTGCATGATGTCACAGATTAGTCTGCGGAGTGCATTGAGCTTCATCAAAGTGCTGCCTACAGGGAAATTGGTGTACTACACAGGCTTGATACGCAGTGAGCACTGACTGTGTGCAGCCATAATGTGTCTGGTGAATGGCTTCAGGCTATTAGAAGTAAGACTTTAAGAGCACAATGTTAATGAGGGACTAAAAGTGAGGATGTCTATATAGGGGCTTATGTCTGAGCCCTACACATAGGACTTATGTTAGGAATGGAAAAAAATATTTCAGACCAGTGTCCCACAGAGTGAAGTGATGTCATTGTCTTGCCTTGACTGAGAAGGGGATGATGTCAAAGAGCAGCGTTTTGGAGGAAGGTTATATACCTAATTGATGTTTGTACAGGCCAAGAAAGTGCTAAGTGTGAAAGATTTGGATGTGTTGAATGTTCAGAGCTTCCCCTCCCGTGATAATGTTGGGGGTGAGAACAGGGTCCATGTCTGTTCTATACAGCCAGAGGTGCGCTCTGTAGAGTGGGAAAACTTCATGAGGAGCTTTCTAAGACCGCTGACACCAGCATAAGAGAAATGCCTGCAGCAGAGGACTGCTAATGCGCCCTCATTCGTCCTGACACTTGTTTCTTTTCACTCTACGGAATCGACTTGCTGTATAAATAATCAGCTATTTCCAACCAAAATGAAACAGGAGCCGGAGCTGTGAGAGACAAAAGCAGCTTTCATACAGAGGCTCATTTTGAGAGTCGGGAAAGCCTGGCTCCATACATACACCCCCATTATATCCCAAGCCCTGGGGATTTCCTTTTACACAGCTGTTGTTGGGGACTAGGGTCGAGCACCCTAAAACTTTCAATAGTATGAGAGAAAAGTTTCCAGTGTGTATTAACCTAGTCATACTGTACTCGGTAAAAATAAAGTTTTCAAGGTCTGGAAAGTGAAAATTGTAAGTTTAGTCAACATTTATTAAAGCAGTCATCACATGTCATTGCTTTATTACAAACTATTTATAAGAGTTAGATATAAATATACTATAGAGTATAAAAGACTTCTGCCTCCAAAACACATAAGTAAGATACCATAATGAAGCTAAACTACAGTGGGCAATTGTACTCACAACAATGGCCCTCTGAAGTGCGGCTGAGGAGTTTGGAAAGTAAACTACATATGTCCATGGATTGATGGTCAACTGAATGAAAGTTTGTTACTGAACTTTGTCCCATCTAAACATGTGGACAGATCAGCCAACAAACTTTGTTTGCATCTCTTACACTAGGTTCACACCAGCGTTCAGATTTCCATCCTTCAGGTCCTCATGGGGACCCAAGAGACGGAAACCCTGTCCACTTAAAAAGCGGTTACGCACGGAAACCGGCGGACCCCATAGACTATAATGGGGTCCGCCAAGTTTCCGCTGATTTTATAAGGAAACCGGTGGAGAGAAAAGTCCTCTTTATAGGACTTTTCTCTCCGCCAACTTTATGTGGATTCAGTGGCAGAGTGCTCAAACACTAGTGTGAACCTAGTGTTAAGAAGGCATAAAAAATGTTGGTTGTTGAGAGCACATATCCTGTAAACAATGTATCTCTATGAGAGATGGGTGAAGAACAAAGAATGATTGTTCCCTCAAACTCATCCCAATATAGATCAACTTGCTAAACTTTCTCCTGCAATCCCTCAGTTATTTATTTGGCCAGTGGTGTTGACAGGAAGACGATCATCTACCATGCTCTAAGACTTCTTAGGAACTTCTGAATTTGTAAAAAACAGTGATTGGGGTAAGGGGGTCCCAACAAGCAGTCCTCAACCAATCTTAAATAGATAATCCCTTCAGTGGCACATACACTATTCACTCTATAGTGACAGGTGAATAAAAAGTGTGAAAAAACTATGTGCAGCCCATGAATCAATAGCTTTGCAGATCTTAAGCAGCAATAACTTGAAGTACTGATTTCTCAAACTAGAGACTCTAATGTACTTGTCTTGTTGCTTAGTTGTACAGCGGGGCCTCCCACTTCTCTTTCTACTCTGGTTAGAGCCTGTTTGTGCTGTCCTCTGAAGGGAGTAGTACACACTGTTGTAGGAAATCTTCAGTTTCTTGTGCAATTTCTCGCATGGAATAGACTTCATTTCTAAGAACAAGAATAGACTGTCGAGTTTCACATGAAAGTTCTCTTTTTCTGGCCATTATGAGAGTTTAATCGAACCAACAAATGTAATGCTCCAGATTCTCAACTAGCTCAAAGGAAGGTCAGTTTTATAGCTTGTCTAACCAGCAAAACTGTTTTCAGCTGTGGTAACATACTTGCACAAGGGTTTTCTAAACATCCATTAGCCTTCTTACACAGTTAGCAAACACAATGTACCATTAGAACACTGGAGTGATGGTTGCTGGAAATGGGCCTCTATACACATATGTAGATATTGCATTAAAAACCAGACGTTTACAGCTAGAATAGTCATTTACCACATTAACAATGTATAGAGTGTATTTCTGATTCATTTAATGTTATCTTCATTGAAAAAAACTGTGCTTTTCTTTCAAAAATAAGGAAATTTCTAAGTAACCCTAAACTTTTGAACGGTAGTGTATATATGTGTATATATATATATATATATATATATATATATATATATATATAAAAGAAAGTCAAAAGCAGCACAGCCAACAATGCATATAACCTGGGTGCAAATCCTAAGGAAGTCTGCCACTTCCGGTATTCATACAAAGAGCAAAAATGGCAGCACTTCACTGGTTCCAATAACAAGTGCCTTTATTCCAAGTAGTGACATTTCAGTACCAACTGGAACCTTTCTCAAGCTTTGCTCTCTCTCTCTCTCTCTCTCTCTCTCGACAGAATCTGGTCCCATGGTACAATACTTTCCAGTAAGGCTGTGTTCACCCAGTGCAGTTTTGCTTAAAAAATGCATGTGTTTTTATCAGAAAACCAAATGTGTGTTTAAAAAAATGCATGCAGTTTTTGAGACTCACACATGCTTTTTAAAGCCTGCAATTTTCCCTGCATGACGCTGATGATCAAGCATTCACAACTATTGTACTTGTCCTTCAATCTACCTCTGCATCTACCATGCCACCAGCCTGGCGGTGTCTATAAAACATTCCGACCAGTCACACAAGAATGCCTGTCTGATGGAGACTGGGGAGAGGCTAGAATAGTTCATAAAATAAATGTAATGTTTTAATAAATAAAATAAATTTAAATGTTTGTCTACCTTTCATGCTGCGGCTGCTGCCTTTAATCACTGCTGTGATCATATGTGTTAACCAGGTGCTGGCTTGTCTGTTGATCAGGACCAGCCCCCACCTCCACCTGGCTGCTCTAGCAATCAATAAAGTTTAGACAAATACTGCTTTCATCAGCGATGACATCACGCTCATGGTGGATGTGGTGAACAACTAAAGTCATGTGCACAATAAATGGCACATGATCAAGGAAGTGATTGGAACAGAGACTTTGTTAGTCACATATTTCTGCAAAAGGGTAGGAAATTTTTATTTGGTCTCAATTAGAAAAATTAATTTCAGCACATTTCTTGTAGAAAAAAATCTAAAAAAAACTCATTTGTGGACATTCATTTATACACTGCTCTCTTAAGTTCCCAATAGTGGGGCTATGTATTATGGCTAAACATCTCTACTTTGGTCCAAAGGATATTGTTCCATAAATCTTTTGGATTATTCAGTTGCAACTTTACAAACTTATTAGAATAAAGAGGCTTTTTTTTTGGCAACCCTTCCAAACAAGCCATGTGTATTCAGTCTTTTTGTAACTGTACTGTGAGTGCAAACCAACACCCATCTAAAATCACTGAATGAAAAAGTCCTGCAAACCTGACTTTTTTTTTTCAATTGATTTTAGTTAAAAAGAACAGAGACCCGACAGAACCTATTATAGTCAATGTGATCTCTTGGGCTCCTTCGGTGTCTACTATTTTAGTGGTCTGTTTGTCCATTGATCTGGCATTTCCTACACTAGTCTTAATAAAGTCTCCCCACTGGAGTCAAGTGTCCACCCTTTAACAAATCCCATGCTCAAAATTGAAATATATACTCAGTGGTGTAACGACCGGGCCCGGCAGGGTATGGGGCCCATGGCCACCTGGAGATGGCCGGGCCCTGGACCACTATGATAGCGGTCAGGGAAAGTCAGGTTCCCCAACCGCTATAAATACTGTTATTGTAAACAGGCCCTGGCATATTACCATGTCCCTGTCCAATAGATGGCAGGGCAGGGCACCCAGGGGAGGTGACTGGAAACAATAAATACATATTCTCACCTCTCCTGGGCACAGTGTTCTCTCCGGCACTCTTCCATCCTGTGACTGAGGCCTGTGATTAGTCCCCAGTGGTCACATGGGGCGCGGCCGCGTAATGACGTCAGTGCGCCCCCACATGACCGCTGAGGCCCAATCACAGGCCCCAGCAGTGACGTCGGAAGAGGGCCTGAAGACGCTGAAGATGGCAGGCTGGAGCGAGGATGCCAAGGAAAGGTAAGGCAAGGTGAGTATGAATGTTTGTTATTTTTAATCACCTTCCTTGGGTCTCCGATTATTCTACTCTGGGGTCTGAAGAGACCCCAAAGTATAATAATAGCACCAAAGCAGAGAGGGGTTGTTGGGAGCATATAATACTGTGTGGGGGCCACTGTGGAGCATATAATACTGGGTGGGGGCCACTGTAGAGCATATAATACTGAGTGGTGGCCACTGTGGAGCATATAATACTGGGTGGTGGCCACTGTGGAGCATATAATACTGTGTGGGGACCACTGTGGAGCATATAATACTGGGTGGGGGCCACTGTGGAGCATATAATACTGGGTGGGGGCCACTGTGGAGCATATAATACTGTGTGGGGGGCCACTGTGGAGCATATAATACTTGGTGGGGGCCACTGTGGAGCATATAATACTGGGTGGGGGCCTCTATGGAGCATATAATACTAGGTGGGGGCCACTGTCGAGCATATAATACTGGGTGGGGGCCACTGTGGAGCATATAATACTGGGTGAGGGCCACTGTGGAGCATATAATACTTGGTGGGGGCCACTGTGGAGCATATAATACTGGGTGGGGGCCACTGTGGAGCATATAATAGTGGGTAGGGGTCACTGCTGAGCATATTATACTGGGTGGGGGTCACTGCTGAGCATATAATACTGGGCAGGGGGCCACTGCGGAGCATATACTACTAGGTGCGGGCCACTGTGGAGCATATACTACTGGGTGGAGGCCACTGTGGAGCATATACTACTGGGTGGGGGCTCACTGTGGGGAGCATATACTACTGTGTGAGGGCCACTGTGGGGGGCATATAATACTGGGTGGGGGCCACTGTGAGAAGCATATAATACTGGGTGGGGACCACTGTGGGGAGCTTATAATACATGGTGGGTCCACAGTGACGAGCATATTATACTGTGTGTGGGGGGAGCAATGTGGTGCATATAATGCTGTGTGGGGGCCACTGTCGAGCATATAATACTATCTGGGGCCACTCTCGAGCATATTATACTGTTTGGGGCCCCGTAACCGTCACTATCAAGAATTTGTTGTAGGGAGGGGGTAGGGGTCCCCAGACAAAAGCCTTTAGTTACACCACTGTATACACTAGTCAGGAACTGGGAGAGATTTCATGTATAACTCATGCCAGTTTTCTGCCCTGACCTGCCTTGCACTCTGCCCTGCTCCACCCTATTTCACAAAAAGCAGTGAGCAAGATACACAACAAAGAATGTGGTGCATCTTTGGTGCAAGAAAGGGCAGTGCCAAAGATGCCCCAAAATTGCACCCATCTCTGCCAGAAATATATTCTCCCCACTGTATTTTGTTTTTCTCATGACTGCATATGTGGACTAATTAATCAGAATAGAGTATATTTAGAAATTTATATAGATAATTTAAAAAACTGCAATAGCGACATTTTCATAAGGGTTTCGTTTTTTTACGTCATTCACTGTTCACTGTGTGATAAAAATGACAAAAATGACCTATATTCTTTGGGTTGATATGATCATGGTGATTCCATATTTATATAGTTTTTGTTATGGTGGTCTGAAAAAAGCCTTACAGCCTTTCTTAAAGATCACATTTCTTATAGAGATAGTATATAAACATACCTAACTAAAAGTACATAACTCTACCTAGCAATAATGCTTTGCCAGAGGTAAATATAGCATAGCAAACAAAATATGGCATGGCATACATTACTTGGCATAACATGTATATGGCAATAACACAATCATGACACTCAGTTGATATTTTCACTGCAACAGGGTGCACATAGCAACAATAAAGGATGCAGTAGTTCAGTACAGTCGGGTCCATGTAAAGTTAGTATCCTTCTTGTAAGAGGGTGGCGGACCCATTTTTCAACTCTCTTATAAGTACTATCTGTCTGGATATTCTGTCCTTGCCTTAGTTACAATATTATCGTGTCGCCATCGTCTCATCATTTCCTCTTACTTATAAAGCTAAAAATCATTTCATACAAGTTTCGTTCCTATTAACTATACAAGAGGAAACACCAAATAGCTTTTCTCAGCATGAATTTTGTGAACTGCAGCAGGATATAAAAGAAACACAGGAATTCAGCATTGAAAGCAAAAACTTTATACTCAGGCTCTTTGATGAATTTTACTCCTATTTCAGAAAAAGCTCATGTGCATGATCCTGCTTCCAAATCCTTACAAATAACAATTTTTTTTCAATTTTAGGAGAAAATCCAAATCCTTACAAATAAGGTTTCTTTACTATGAAAAAACTTTTTTCTTACTAGTTTTTAGACATTTTCTAACACTGCGCAGTAAGATGATTAGATGCATCGAATGCCCTCATGTCCTTCAGTATCTTCATAAAATATAGCTCCATTGTCACTCAGTATAGGTAACATTAGCCTTTTATCCTTGTCCAACTTATTTTGTATTTACAGACATGGCGGGGTTCTTTAGGAGCTATGTGCGAAGGAATCATTGAAGATCATGGTGACATTTTGTGCAGTAAAAGGAGACACTCACACCTTCCACAGCAGCCGCTTCTGGCTCGGCCAGATATACATTAGCAGCCAAAGAGTACTTGCTTTGGTTTGGATGGTACGAAGAGGGAATAGTTCATTCATCCCCAAAGAAAATATTTTTCCCTCTTGATGTTTCCAGCTTGTCAAACCAACTTAAATGTGAACAGATATTGTAAATCTTAATACTGAGTCTATATTTCTACAATTATTGTATTTTTTATTTATTTTGCACTTAAAGGGATTGTTAAGTATGAGAAAAACATTTTTTTTTTTTCAGAAACAGGACCATGATTGACATGCTGTGGACAACTCCTTCAAGCATGTTAATATTATAGCAATATATATTGCTCTAACTAACATGATAGTGTAGGAAATACACTGACAAATGGTACTGCAGTGATGTTTCTATGCTTCAGAGGTTGTTCTAATTCTGCAGAATTTATTAGAGAAAAGTCTCTGTCTAGAAACTCCACTCCTGTTTATGTGCTCAACCTTATTTAATTGGGGTTTCCAGGATTTCAATTTTGATGGACTTTTATTAGGATAGACCATAAATATCAGATTGGTGGGGGGGTCTAATTTTCAGTGGCCCCACAAATAAACTGTTTGAAGGGGTTGCATTGATCTGCTGCATTGAGTTCTGCAGCCTCTTCATGGTGTACATTGGTCTGTCTAACTGCACAACATCTACTCACTCACTTAAAGGGGTATTCCCATGAACATAACCATTTTTAAATTTTCAGATAATTAAAAGTTAAACATTTTTGCAAATATAAGTAATGAAACATTTTGTGGAGTTTTAAAGATTTTCTTTAAATATCTAGTGGTCACAGTCTTGTTTCCTTGATCGGTTGCTAATGTACTGTATACGACTATGAATGCCTGGACCTTTCTAAGGTTAGAAAAGCAGCCACGATTTCCTTATTGTAGCCAGGATATCTTCTGATTCATGTAGTGTCCCTGCCTGATAACCCAGCTACAATAAGAAAATCATGGCTGGGTTTTTAACAAGTACCAGACCATATAAAATTTCTGCATTTGTGGTCGTATCCATTGGCAACCGATCAAGACAACAGACTGTCATCACTAAGATAGTTAAAGATTTTCTCTAAAACTGTGAAGAATTTTTAACTACTTATATTTGCAAAAATGTTTAAATTTTAATTATCTACGAATATAGATATGGTTATAGTCATGGGAATACCCCTTTAAGTGGTGCAAAGCTGCAATACCCAAAACAGCCACTACTAAGTAGACGATGTGCAAGTAGATTGACTGTAAATATTCAAAAAGACTGCAGTGCTCCCGTGAGTGCCACAGTCCTTGTAAACACCTCACCTGGGGGAGCAGAAGCACATAGGAGGAGATTTATGAAGATTGTAAGGCAGGCACCTGCTGGTAAATAGAGATGGGGGAATCTCTGAAGATTAGTTTCATGTTCGGCTTTGGTGGCTCAGGTCTCTGATTCGTTTCGGGTCAAGGATGTTCGGTACAAAACACAGCTTAAATTGGCTTAAAACATAGTGTAGAACACTCTTAGGGCACCTAGGAACCTATCTATCCAATTTCTAGCTCTCTAAGGCAAACACAGCCAAAGTTATGTCAATGTGAAAGTAACATTATTATACTCTGGGGTCTCTTTAAACCCCATAGTATATTAGGTGGAGGCACAGGGGGGGTGTAGAAAATAAAAAAAAAAACATTCATATTCACCTTCTATTACCGAAAGAGGTTAACAAAAGAGGTAAGGGAAGGTGAGTATGAATATTTTTTGTTTTTTTTCACCTCCCCTGGGCTTCCACCTAATATACTCAGGGGTCTGAAGAGACCACAAAGTATAATATAGCGGCCATTTTAGGTCGCCCGAGACAAATCTCCATTTGTTTGGTTTCATAAAAAAACATACAATTTGGAACATTAGGGTCGAACCCGACTCAGTACAAACAGATTCACCCATCTCTACTCATAAATGAGGTGCACTTTCTGCCAGCTGTACTCAGCTGGTGCAGATTTCATGCACCATTTATGCCAATTTACAACTCATGTTGCAACTGCTATTTACAAACATGAGGAATGCACCATAGAGTCAGACTTCCACCACTCTGATATTGATGACCCCTGAAACACCTTTAGATTAGGTCCTATATAGTGAAACACAGCTAAAAAAAAGGTTCATGAAAAAAATGCTGTTTTTTCAAAAACCTGAGTTTTTGCTATGTTTTTCTCTGTTATTTCTTATCAAATATATTCCCTTATATATATTAAATATATTCCGCAGCTGAAATTAACATGCTGCGTTTTTCAAAAACTACACACTTTTTGAAAATGCAGCTTTTCCACAGCATTTTTTGTTAAAAACACAGCTTTTCCACAGCTTTTTTTCACCCAATGTGTGGATGAAATTAAATAAAATCTCATTCACTTTGATGGTACTGTAAAATTAAACTTTTTTTTCAGCTGCGTTTCCTTAGCAGCTAAGAATACTGCATTTCTGTAATGTAGGGCCTTAGTCTTAAAAGGGTTTCCAAGCTCACAGATTCATGACCTTTAAGACAGTCTTTATTGTAGTAATAAATTTTGCCCTTGGACAAGAGTGGCGCTGTTTTCTGGCAAACAAACTTATACTGCATTTTGTTTTTTTAAGGATTCTAAGATCCTTTGAAGGTCCATTTCTTTAGGGTATAAAAAATCTGTGAATTTTCAGTTTCTTGTATAACACCATGTCTGATGAAGGGAGCTAGTACTCCCGAAAGCTTACCATCAAATATACTCAGTTAGCCTCTAAAAGGTACCGCCTGATTTCTTCACTCTTCCACTACTTTCAATGGCTAACACGGTACAACATTATACTACTATCAACTTGGAAGATACCACAATGTATCACAAAAGAATGGAACTGAAAAACCGGCTTAAGAAACTTGCACAACAGCGACATCTTCTTCTTAACAAAATGCAAAAAGGAGAGACTCATCCCAAGAGGCTTCAATTTATGTAACCCAACCCGACACACCTACAAGAGCCGATATGCAGAACAACTATGCATTCGGACATCAGAAAGTCTGCGGAAGAATATGATAAAAATTTCCTATAACAACAAAAGAAGAACACAGGAGGAGATACAGGCCCTAAAATCATCATTGGATAATGACACAGAGGAAATGAAGGCCAAACTCCACATATACTACCGGAAACTTCAGGACATGCTGATTAACAACAAAAGGAAAAAGCTCCACAGACTGAGACAAAAAGGCCTCATTACTACAACTGCAAGTACCAGCCCGGCTCACCAGAACTGTGCTGTGAATCTTTCCTCCTATGAGCCAAACAAACACGAAATGTCAGTTCTCTCCAAAGGTCTCTCCTTCTGCCCTTCAGCACATACTGACTATATCAAACTCTGCAATGATATGGAGGAGTTTTTCAGAAAAATGAGATTGAGGGAATAGTTTTAGGACAAAGACCTTCCATACAGCAGCGACTCTGAGATAGAACAGCCAGTAAGAATCCTACCAAAAAATCTACCTGGACCCCACACCCTGGAACTAACGCAGCACTGGATAAATATATTGACTGTTTCAGAAGCAAAGTAAAATCAGAAATCCTGGAGAAACAAAAGAAACAGGCGCATAACCTAACCCTGCAAGAACAGAAGGCTATTACTTTACTGAAAGAAAATCAGAATATAATACTAATAAAACCTGCTGACAAAGGGGGAGCAATAGTCATAATGAACACCTCAGATTATATCCAGGAAGCAAACAGGCAACTGTCAAATCCCATCCATTACTCCAAACTTGGAAGTGATCCCATAAAGGTCTACATGAAACAACTAAAGGATATGATCAAGAAGTTTCCAATCCAGGTCAAGAAGCAGGTAAAAGGGCTTATCCCACAGGATCCCAGGCTGGGCTGCTTCTATATGCTCCCAAAGATACACAAAGATGGCAACCCTGGGAGGCCTATCATTTCTGGCATCGGGACACTGACAGAAAACATCTCGGGTTGCTCACTACCTGAGGGTACCATTTTGGCCACCATGGATGTGGAATCTCTGTATACCAACATTCCCCACAAGGATGGAGTTGCAGCATGTCAGATACACCTAGAAAAACAAAACCTCCCAACAGAACCAGTAACGCAGTTCATACAATTCATCCTCAGCCACAACCATTTTACCTTTGGAGAGGATCTATATCTACAGCGAATGGGAACTTCAATGGACCAGATGTGCACCCCAGTATGTAAATCTCTTTATGGCAGAAATGGAAGGAGCATATTTATCAACATGCACCAACAAACCTATGATTTATCTTCGTTATATCGATGATATCCTTGTCATCTGGACTGCAGTTGAGGAGGCCCAACTCAGTTGATGGTTATGGTATCAGGAGATGGAATAAAATACTAGAGGTAAACAAGTGGCTTCGACAGTGGTGTAGAGAGCAAGGATTTGGATTTCTGGACCATGGAGTGAATTACTTCTATGGAGGACTCCTTGCTAGAGATGGGATACATCTCACAAAGCCTGGGAAACACATATTTGCCAGAAGACTTGCCACACTTATCAGGAGGGCTTTAAACTAGAAGAGGAGGGGATGGGAAGTAAAAAGAAAGACAAGAACATGCAGCTAAAGGATATACTAAACAAGGTTACTAGATGTGGTAATGAGGACCCAAGACAGGATACTCAGAAGGAAATTAAGAAAAAGGAAGTATCAGAGCGCAATCTGAAATGTTTTTACACAAACGCACAAAGCATGGGAAACAAACAGGGAGAATTAGAGCTGATAATACAGAATGAAAAATATGATGTCATTGGTATTACAGAAACTTGGTGGAACGATAAGCATGATTGGAATATACAGATGGAAGGATACAACTTATTCAAAAAAAATAGAACTAATAAAAGAGGGGGAGGAGTTGCATTGTATGTTAAAAAAGATCACATTTCCACGGAAATCACAGTTTTACAAAATGATAATTTATTGGAAAATATTTGGGTAACAATTCAGGGGAAAAACAATGATAAGGACATCATAATAGGTGTTTATTATAGACCACCAGGACAGACAGAAGACATGGATGAGATTTTTTTCACAGCAAATGACCACGCTTTCGAAGAAATATGAAATTGTTATCATGGGAGACTTTAATTACCCAGATATTCATTGGGAAACTCACACAGCTACGAGTAAAAGCTCTATCAAATTTTTATCCTCTCTAGCAGACAACTTCATTGCCCAGTTAGTAGAAAAAAACACGAGAGGAACATCCATTCTGGACCTAGTTTTAACTAACAAGGAGGACATGGTTAAGGAATTAAGGGTAGCAGGGACATTGGGATTCAGCGACCATGCTATACTCGAGTTTGGGGTTGTAAGAAGAAGAAGACCTGAGAAGACAAAGACTAGAAGGCTCAATTTTAGTAGGGCAGATTTTAGGGGCCTAAAGGCAAGGGTTAGTAGAATTCCATGGCGAAAAATACTTAAGCACAAAAATGCACATGAGGGGTGGGAAATTTTCCGTAGGGAAATCATTAATGCACAGGAACTAACAATACCTAGAAGAAAGAAAAATGGGAATCACCTAAAAACTCCAGGATGGATGACCAAAAAATTACATAACCTACTAAAAAAGAAAAAGGAAACATACAAGTGGAAGATGGGAGCTATATCTAAGGGAGAGTATACAGCAGTTTGCAGACCCTGCAAGATAAGCATTAAAAAAGCTAAGGCTGAATATGAATTGAAGCTTGCAAAAGAAGTTAAGAGTAAGGTAAAAGGTTTTTGGGGATATGTTAAGAGCAAAAGAAAAGTGAAGGAAACCATTGGAGTCCTGAAGAACGATAATGGTGAAAAAGTTAATATGGTGGATCAGCAGGTAGAGTTACTAAATTCATATTTTGTATCCGTCTTCTCCCAAGAAATGGATGGAAATATCAACATAAATGGTGATAGTGATGAGGGGAAAGAGGACTCCAAGCTGATTATAAGTGAAGGTTTGGAAAGAGAACATTTAGCTAAGATTAAGGAAACCAAGTCCCCAGGACCGGATGATTTACACCCTAGAGTTTTAAAAGAATTAGCAGAGGAAATAACAGAACCCCTTGCAATAATCTTTAATAAGTCATGGGAAACAGGAGTGGTTCCTCTAGATTGGAAAAGGGCAAATGTGGTCCCCATCTACAAAAAGGGGAATAGGGACGACCCAGGAAATTATAGGCCGGTAAGTCTGACCTCGATAGTAGGAAAAATCTTTGAACAAATCGTTAAAGAACATTTAATTAGGTACCTGGATGGGAAGGCTTTAATTAATCAGAGCCAGCACGGCTTTATGCCTAGTAAATCTTGTCAGACTAATCTTATTTCCTTCTATAATAAAGTCACTGAATGGTTGGACCAGGGAAATGCAGTGGACATAGTATATCTTGACTTTAGTAAGGCCTTTGATAAAGTATCATATAACATTCTTATTGAAAAAATGATCAAGTATGGCTTTGATAAAATATCAGTGAGGTGGGTTCACAATTGGCTTAATGATCGGGCACAATGAGTAATTCTAAATGGCTATACATCAAACTGGAAGAAAGTAAAAGCGGGGTGCCGCAGGGCTCTGTCCTGGGCCCAGTACTTTTTAATATTTTTATAAATGATCTGGATGATGGGATTAATGGGGAACTAATAAAATTTGCAGATGATACAAAGATAGGAGGAATAGCCAACACTAGAGAGGAGAGAGAGTGCATCCAAAAGGACTTAGACACACTGGAACAATGGGCTGAGGTGAACAAAATGGTATTCAACAGGGACAAATGCAAAGTCCTACATCTGGGTAACAGAAATGCAAGAAGCATATATAGTATGGGAGGAATAGTACTAAGTGAGAGTACAGGGGAAAAGGATCTGGGCATAATAATAGATCACAAATTCAACATGAGTCAACAGTGCGGTGCGGTGGCTAAAAAGGCTAATAAAATTCTAGGATGTATCAAGACGAGCATTGAAGCTAGATCAAGAGAGGTAATTATTCCGCTGTACTCTGCCCTGGTCAGACCCCACCTGGAATATTGTGTACAGTTCTGGGCGCCCCAGTTTAAGAAAGACATCGATTTATTGGAGCAGGTCCAGAGAAGAGCAACCAAAATGGTGGAAGGTCTACAATCCATGTCCTACAAGGAAAGGCTAAAAGAATTGGGACTGCTTAGTTTGCAGAAGAGAAGGCTAAGGGGAGACTTAATAGCGGTATTTAAATATCTGAAAGGTTGTCACAGTGCAGAGGGATCTACCCTATTCTCATTAGCAGAAGGAAGCACGAGAAGTAATGGGATGAAACTAAGGGGAAGGAGATTCAGATTAGACATTAGGAAAAACTTTCTAACAGTAAGGGTAGTGAGGGAGTGGAATAGGCTGCCACGGGAGGTGGTGAGTTCTTCAAGCGGAAACTGGATAGGTATATAGCTGGGATGATTTAGGAATTCCTGCTTTTGCAGGGGGTTGGACTTGATGGCCCTTGAGGTCCCTTCCAACTCAAACAAACAAACAAACAAACAATTCCATAATGACTTTCACCCTACCATCAACCTTAAACTTAGCTATTCAGAGAGTGAAATCCACTCTCTGGATACCACAATATACATCAAAGACCACCGGCTACTCACATCGATATACCACAAACCCACAGACAGAATGGCCTACCTGAGAAAAGACAGCTTCCACCCCAAGCACACAAGACAATCTATTATTTACAGCCAGGCTATACGATACAATCGTATTTGCTCCAACAAAGCAGACCTGGACAAGCACCTCCAGGATCTGAGGATGAAATTTCTTCGATTGGGATACAAACCAAAAGTGATAGACAACCAATTAAACAAAGCCGCAGCCATTAACAGAGACAGTCTGCTTCCATATAAAGAGACCCAGAAAAAAAAGCCCGAGTGCCCCTAGTTGTCACCTACAACTCACTGCTGGAGATCCTACGAAGGATTGCCAAGGAGCTCCAACTTGTGCTACATAGGGACAACAGACTGAAGGACATATTTCCAGTTCCCCCTCTCCTTTCCTTTCGGCAACCACCAAACCTAAGGCATATTATTGTCCGGAGTGCCCTGAAGGCCCCAACTGAAAATGACACCTCACCTTGCCTTCAAAACAGGTGCAACACCTGCAGGCACATCCACCCCGCTGACAGTGTACCTATCCCACAGTCACAACAGGTGCACAGGATTAGGGGGACATTTTCCTACAGGTCTTACAATGTGGTGTATCTCATAATGTGAGTGCAATGTCTCACCACAGGCCTCTATGTGGGGGAATCAGGGCAGAGACTTATTCAGCGCATGAACTCACACAGATCCACCATTAATAACAGCAGAACAGATCTCCCAGTGGCCGCACATTTCTCTGGAGAAGACCACTCTATTGAAGATTTGCAGGTTGTGGTTTTAATGGGACATTTTAAGACGCAGAGGGAGAGGAAAGAATGGGAATATACAGTCATGGCCAAAAGTTTAGAGAATGACACAAATATATTTTCACATGATCTGCTGCCCTCTGGTTTTTATGTGTGTTTGTCAGATGTTTTTATCACATACAGAAATATAATTGCATTCATATTATGAGTAACAGAAGCTTATATTGACAGTTAGAATGAGTTAATGCAGCAAGTCAATATTTGCAGTGTTGACCCTTCTTCTTCAGGACCTCTGCAATTCTCCCTGGCATGCTCTCAATCAACTTCTGGACCAAATCCTGACTGATAGCAGTCCATTCTTGCAGAATCAATGCTTTAATTTTGTCTGAATTTGTTGTTTTTTGTTTGTCCACCTGTCTCTTGATGATTGACCACAAGTTCTCAATGGGATTAAGATCTGGGGAGTTTCCAGGCCATGGACCCAAAATCTCTATGTTTTGTTCCCTGAGCCATTTAGTTATCACCTTTGCTTTATGGCAAGGTGCTCCATCATGCTGGAAAAGGCATTGTTGAGCGCCAAACTGCTCTTGGACGGTTGGGAGAAGTTGCTCTTGGAGGACATTCTGGTACCATTCTTTATTCATGGCTGTGTTTTTAGGCAAGACTGTGAGAGAGCCGATTCCCTTGGCTGAGAAGCAACCCCACACATGAATGGTTTCAGGATGCTTTACAGTTGGCATGAGACAAGACTGGTGGTAGCGCTCACCTCTTCTTCTCCGAATAAGCTGTTTTTCAGATGTTCCAAACAATCGAAAAGGGGATTCATCAGAGAAAATGACTTTACCCCAGTCCTCAGCAGTCCACTCCCTGTACCTTTTGCAGAATATCAGTCTGTCCCTGATGTTTTTTCTGGAGAGAAGTGGCTTCTTTGCTGCCCTCCTTGAGACCAGGCCTTGCTCCAAGAGTCTCCGCCTCACAGCGCGTGCAGATGCACTCACACCTGCCTGCTGCCATTCCTCAGCAAGCTCTGCACTGCTGGTAGCCCGATCCCGCAGCTGAAACACTTTTAAGAGACGGTCCTGCCGCTTGCTGGTCTTTCTTGGGCGCCCTGGAGCCTTTTTGGCACCAATGGAACCTCTCTCCTTGAAGTTCTTGATGATGCGATAGATTGTTGACTGAGGTGCAATCTTTCTAGCTGCAATACTCTTCCCAGTTAGGCCATTTTTGTGCAGTGCAATGATGACTGCACGTGTTTCTTTAGAGATAACCATGGTTAACAGAAGAGAAACAATGATGGCAAGCACCAGCCTCCTTTTAAAGTGTCCAGTGGTGTCATTCTTACTTAATCATGACAGATTGATCTCCAGCCCTGTCCTCATCAACACCCACACCTGTGTTAATGGAGCAATCACTGAAACGATGTTAGGTGGTCCTTTTAAGGCAGGGCTGCAATGATGTTGAAATGTGTTTTGGGGGATAAAGTTCATTTTCTAGGCAAATATTGACTTTGCAAGTAATTGCTGTTAAGCTGATCACTCTTTATAACATTCTGGAGTATATGCAAATTGCCATTAGAAAAACTGAAGCAGTAGACTTTGTAAAAATTAATATTTGTATCATTCTCAAAACTTTTGGCCATGACTGTAAGTTAATGCAAAAATTTTAAACTCTGCAATTTGGACTAAATATTCATGCCAGTTTCATGTCACACTATGTATGAACCGTGAGGGTCACAAATCACCACGTGACAGCAAACAGATAACAGAAAGAATTAGTGATCCCTCCATCACGCCCCACAAGTTTCCAGATTGTTTATTTTTTGACCTGTTGTAAATAACTTCTCTACTTAGATTGCATTCTGTTTTTTTAAGGATTCTAAGATCCTTTGAAGGTCCATATCTTTAGGGTATAAAAAAATCTGTGAATTTTCAGTTTCTTGTATAACACCATGTCTGATGAAGGGAGCTACTACTCCCGAAAGCTTACCATCAAATATACTCAGTTAGTCTCGAAAAGGTATCGCCTGATTTCTTCACTCTTCCACTTCTGGCAAACAAGGCAGACTTTTTTTCTAATGTCATAAAACTACTTTAACATTTTATTTTGGTTGTATTCTTCAACTATCCCTATGCTTGCATATAAATCTTATACAGCTCTTTTCTAATTCTGGTCCAAAGGCTAGACAAACCCTTTAGACTAAGGCCCCACGTAGCAGCGGCAATGCATCACGGTTTTATCTGCAGTGTTTTTCACAGAAAGTCCACAGAGCTTTCCTCTGTGGACTTTCTGCTTCCATTATAGCTATAGGTTTTGGAAATCGCACTGTGACCGCTGGACGTATTTTTCTGACATTTTTAAATGGGATTCGCTGATAGACCATTTCAGCTTTCTAATGGACCTTTTTTTGTTGTTTGTAAAAAAACAGACAAATGAATACACTCATTCACTTCCATTGTCTTTAAGACAGCCATTTTTCACTGTTCTGTGAATATGGCCTTATAGAAGAGATAATTGGAAACGTTCTAATAACGAATTGTTAACCAGCCTGTTTTGGGATTTAAAGAGAACCTTTTGCCACCTGCACCAACTCTACTTCTTAGCATCTGCTACTCCACTGATTCCAGCACAGTTGGAATTTTTTTCTCTAGCCCCCACCATTCCTGACTAACAAGCACAGTTAGTTTTCATACCTGATGTGCTATTTAAGCTCTGTAATGTCAGAAGGGCAGTGTCAGGCAGGGGATGTGATTCAGAGCTCAAATCAAAGGCAGCCAGTGTCAGAGCTCAGAATTACACCACTTGTCTGCTCCTGCCTGACACTGCCCTTCTGACAGTACAGAACCTAAACAGAATATCAGACACCAAAGATAACTAACTCGCTCTCTATCATCCTAGTACCCAAAGCTACCTGTCTGTCTGACACCACCCACCTGACACTACTGAGCCTAAATAGCATATGAGGCACTATAAGTAACTGCATTGATTGCTCAGGAACAGTAGGGGCTAGAGAAAAAAATCCAACTGTGCGGGAATCAATTGAGCAGCTCCTAATAAATGATATAAAAGAGCTGGACTTAGCGGAGGTGGCGAAATGTCCACTTTAATGACCCCTTATTGACCAACCTATTTTTTGCAGTTTTCAGTCATTATATACCAAGAGTCATAACTTTTTTTTACTTTTCATCAATGCATCAGTATAATGAGTATAAGTATGATGTTTTTAGGGGGATAAGTTGTATTGTATATTGGCACCATTTTGGATGTCTTATTGATTAACTTTTATTTAGTCTGGGTCAATATGATTGCAGCGATGCCAAATTTATATAGTTTTTTTCAATTCTTTTGTACAATAAAAACTCATTTTCATATACAAAACATTATTTTTCTATCACCCCTTTCACAGACCCACTTTTATATTTAAGATACTGCTTTTTATTGTTGTCATTCTGGGGAGCATATGATGATTATTGCTTTTTATAATTTTTTTGGCGGCAGAAGGACAAAGACAATTAATTTTTATATTTTTTTATTTTTCATTTTACTGTGTGGAATATGCAACATGATGGTTTTATACCTTGGGTCCTTAAAGACTTATTGATACCTATTATGTTTTTTATTATTTACAAAATATACTTTGGAGGAACCTTTTTTTTAAATAAAACTTAATTTAAACTTATTTTTACATCATATTGCAATCCCCATGGTACTTTAATATATGATAATTTGATCTCTTACATAATACTTCAGACTACTTATGTAGTGCATTGTATTATACTGTCAGCGCACCACTAACAGGCAATGTATTATCCCTTAATCGGCATATACTGAAGGTAGGCTTGGGGGCTCTATTTATTGTTTAGCAATAAAGGGGTATTTCAGTATTGATGACTTATATCATATCTTACGATAATAATTCAAGAATGGAGCTGTGCAAGCACCACTGTGGTTTCTCTGGGGGAGGAGTCTATGTGTTCTGTATGTCATGCAGTGTTACTGCCCACTTGGCTATTATAAATGTGCATGAACATTAAAAGGGCTTATATCTTTGGAACAGCTGAACTAAGTTGCATAAACAAAACAGCAAAATGCTCAGGGTGACAGTGCCTATCAGATAATATATGTCATAGGGCTTATCAGATCTGGTGATAAGTCCTCTTTAAATACCTACCAATAGTTCTGGTTTTCATGGGACCTTTCCCCAGACTGCAAAAGGAACAAGGTTTATGCAAAGGTGCATTTAAAGGGTGTCAGTGGTTAATGGATCAGTGGTTAAGCTATACTGGCTATATATAATATTGGCTTTAAGACTGACCCTCAAAATACTCCCCCAATCAACAACATAAGTCTAAGTTCACACTTTCGCCTGGTATCCGCTGCCAATCCATATAAAAACAATGGATTGGTCAAAAAACTGATTCAAATGGCTACACAACACATAACATAGTTTGTCTTTTTTGATGGATTAGTCAATCGGTGTATGTAAAAAAAAAACTGTCCATGTATGTACGTTTTTTGCCAAATCCATTTTTTTTCCCCCCCTTTTTCATTCTACGCTTGCGCAGAGAAGAATGAGTAGGGAAAAACGGATTGCAAAATGGACACAGATTACTATCCGTTGGTAATCCGTTTATGTCCACCTTCCATAGACTTCAATGTTCAAAAAAATGGATTTGTTGCTGTCCGTTGTGTGTCCTTATTTATTGGATGGTGCAAAAGTACTGCAAGTTCGACTTCTGGCTCAGTCCAAAAGAGTGGATACACAATGGAAATGGTACAAACGGACACCTGCGGATGGATATTAAAACCCATTGTAATCAATGGGTTTTATAACGAACAATTCGAAATCAGTTTTTGAGGATTTTTAGACGGTTATAACAGCTGATTTCATGCAGAGAGACAAACACTGATGTGAACCCAGACACAGTGAATTAATCCAATGGTGATCAATATAATTCATATCAATACACTAATGTATCCCACAACATCCACAAAATATTGAAAATAAATAAACCCATAATGAACCTACAATAATGAACTACAGCACATATATAAATAAATAAACACCAATAATACCCACTAGTGCTTGAAGCATAAATTATCTGAGTATGATATTTTGTAAATCTCCTTAATTTAGCGTCAAAAAGTTGTTTTAGTTACATTGTTGCACCTTTCAAACTGGCAACTGGCAATAAAAATCTGGTGACTGAATGCTCCCTTGTGCGATTCCAGCACTTACATTTTGATTAAATAGGCTCTTAAAAAGTTCAACAAAAATGAATCATCGGGACGCTGTGTTATATTTTGGTAAGCTGCTAAGTCATGTGATTCCACAATGTGAGTCATGGTTGGGTATGTGGTGCATGGTCAGCACAGTAAGTTCACTGCACAGTGAACGCTGAACACCATTTCCAGAATCTGACCAATTTATTGGCTGATCTGAGTATCTACTGCTGGCACTAGTTTTTAGCAGCTTGTGTTCCCACATCTCATCTCCCTGATATTAAATTACCCTTAGTAGTGGTCATACTAACTAAAAGAGTAATGATGATTCAGGATGGACTTCAGTCCACCTAGTCTAAAGGGTTATTGATCTATAGTAACAAGAATACTCTGGAACGGTGTTAGACAATACAGTATATGAAATAAGGGGTATAGTGAAGCCTCTTTAACATTTGTTACAAAATATTAATATAATTTTGATCAGCATCAGTATAATTATCTTAATCTGAATAAATCTACACACTACATCTCATAGACTGATAAGTAGTCTTAAAGGGGTTATCCATTCTCTAATACTGATTGCCTATACTTATCTGTGAGGGTCTGACACCTGGGACCTCTGCAGATCATTTGTTCTAGGGCAGCATAGCTCTGCGCTGCTCACTCGCTGTACAATGTGTAATGGTGGCATAAGGTACTGCAGTGCTGCCCCACAGACTTCAATGAGGGAGCCTTGCAGTACCTAAGGCTGACATTCAATTTGTATGATGAGTGAGCAAGCATGGCTCCTGGCATGTAAACATTACCAGGAGTCAGGAGCAACTGATCTGTGGGGGTCCCATGTGTGTGACCATCTCAATTCTAATATTGGTGAACTGTCCTCAGGATACGACACCAATATGATATAGTGCATAACTCCTTCAAGGCCCCTATACACATTAAATTAACATTGGCTGAAACTTCCAATTTTTGCAGGACTGGCTGATCTAATGTGTGAGGGGAGAGAAGAATTTGCCATGTTGCATTTCAAGGCCTGATCCTTTTGTTCTTCTGGGAGATAAGCTGCTAGCAGAGGTGTCAGGGGTCTTTTCCCCTCTTGCCATTCGCAACATTTACTAACTCAGCTGAACCTAGAGAGCCTCTGTGTAAGGGGTTCAGGAGAAACAACTATTAAAGGTGTAAAACAGGTGAGACGTAAGCCAGTTGTACACGACCTGGGCTAACTGGTGGCCGTGAATGAACAGCAGGGGCAGAGCGTGGGCGACACACTGGCCGCGCTTCCGCGGCCCCTTTCATTCAATGAATAGGAGCCGCGGAAGCAAGCCTGCAAAATCAGACAGGAATAGGACCAGTTCCATATTTTGCGGCCCGAACGGTCGGCCCGCACACGGGACCGTGTAATTCATGGTCATGTATATAGGCTCATAGAAATTAATGGCTCAGTGTGCTCTCTGGGAAAAACCGGGATAGCACACTGACCTGTCATAGGGTCGTCTGCAAGGGGGCTTACAGCTGCTATATCTGTTCCCACTTCACCGCTAAAGTTTCCATAAATCATGTTCATGTTAAAAATCCTGAAAGGCTGTTAATAACTGTAATTTCAGTGTTTCTGGTAAGGAAAATACACTTTTCATCATTTTTCGTGCTCTTGGTGCTGCTCTTGAACTCTGCTACTCCTTCCCCCTTTGGCTGCTAACTACAATCTCTTTCTATGTCACCAACAGAAGAAAATCTGTCAGCTGTACTGCCATGATACTGCTCAGGCTCTGATCCTTCCCTTACAAGCAGGACAGAAAGCTATTTCTATTGGCAGCTGTATAGATCACTATGCTGAGAACTGGCTACGGTGAGAGTGCCTGAGCATGTGTGTCCACCAGCACTCAGGTCATTAGGAGATGTGCACATTGCTATACACTTTAAACACCAGGTGGTGCCATACTCTATAGGTACATTTTGTAACTCTTTACTCAGCACATTAGATGGATGTCCAGATTGCTATACCCTTTAAACAGCTGCAACATACTATACAGGTAAATGTCATAACTGTTCATTGGATTGGGTTCTTTTTGTTTTTATTTCAACAGCATGTACATTGTTAATGTTTTCTGACAAGTATGATTTTAATGGTGGGACATCTTAACCATGTACATTCAGCCAAATATTATTTTTAAGAAACTTCCAGAGTGCCATTAGTCATATAGCCTGACCTTAGTGGTCAGGGAACTGATGTTGAGATCCTGACCACACCTGATACTGATGTGATTTAGCTTAATTTTTGTTAATTTGCTTCATCTTGTTAATTGACTACTAAAGAGGTTCTCCAGGAATTGACCTGGGTGCTTCGTTGTCTGCTGTCGGGATCCATTCAAATTGTGCGCTAGGACCTGGATGTCAAAAGTTCTGACCACTGAGACCAACCAATGGACTCAGTAGTCGCAGGAGAGGGACCGGTGATGTTACTCACATAAGTCACAGGTTCCTTGCCAGTGACCGCTGAGGCCACTGATTGTCCTCAGCGCTCACATGGGGCACAGGACTTCTGGCACCCAGGCCACATCGCAAGACCTAATAGACACCGGCAGCGGACAACAGAGTGCTGGGAAAAAGGTCTATACATTTTTCTTTCTACATTTTACACCTCCCCAGCCTCCACAGGGATATATCTAGTTCCTAGACAATTCCTTTAACACTTCTGTTTTTGAAAGCACCTGTTACAGGACATAGGTCACTGCTGATGATGTTACCAGGAAGTTGTCAGTGACATGGGCTGGTGGGTCCTCTAGGGCACTAGCGCATGTGATTATGTCATAATGGGTGCCATACCCGGACTTCTTCTATTTAAGAACCCAGATTTTGTGGTGACCGCCCAGATAATGCAACAATCAGAGACTGAGCAAACAGTGTTTTCACAAGGGATGCTGGCCATATAAATTGAGAGCCAAGACTCTCAATTAAAAGGATGTGAGGAGGCTGCAAGGAGCAGGGAAGGTCTATGACTTTAGACTTATTCCTTTACACGCAGGAATAATGCACATAGTGAGTTTATAGTACAAATAATGCACATAGTGATTTTATAGTACAGATAATGCACACAATGATGTAACAACACTGAAAGAATAATAATAAACACAATGATGTCACAGTACAGGAATAATATACACAGTGATGTCACAGTACAGAGATAGTATACACAGTGATGTCACAGTACAGAGATAATATACACAGTAGTGTCACAGTACAGGGATAATACACACAGTGATGTCACAGTACAGAGATAATATACACAGTGATAGCACAGTACAGGGATAATATACAAAATGATGTCACAGTACAGGGATAATACATACAGTGATGTCACTGTACAGAGATAATATACACAGTGATGTTACAGTACAGGGATAATAAAAACAATGATGTCACAGTACAGGGATAATACACACAGCGATGTCACAGTACAGAGATAATATACACAGTAATGTCAAAGTACAGGGATAATATACACAGTGCTGGCACAGTACAGGGATAATACACACAGTGATGTCATAGTACAGAGATAATATACAGTACACAGTGCTGGCACAGTACAGTCATGGCCAAAAGTTTTGAGAATGATACAAATATTAATTTTTACAAAGTCTACTGCTTCAGTTTTTCTAATGGCAATTTGCATATACTCCAGAATGTTATAAAGAGAGATCAGCTTAACAGCAATTACTTGCAAAGTCAATATTTGCCTAGAAAATGAACTTTATCCCCCAAAACACATTTCAACATCATTGCAGCCCTGCCTTAAAAGGACCACCTAACATCGTTTCAGTGATTGCTCCATTAACACAGGTGTGGGTGTTGATGAGGACAGGGCTGGAGATCAATCTGTCATGATTAAGTAAGAATGACACCACTGGACACTTTAAAAGGAGGCTGATGCTTGCCATCATTGTTTCTCTTCTGTTAACCATGGTTATCTCTAAAGAAACACGTGCAGTCATCATTGCACTGCACAAAAATGGCCTAACTGGGAAGAGTATTGCAGCTAGAAAGATTGCACCTCAGTCAACAATCTATCGCATCATCAAGAACTTCAAGGAGAGAGGTTCCATTGGTGCCAAAAAGGCTCCAGGGCGCCCAAGAAAGACCAGCAAGCGGCAGGACCGTCTCTTAAAAGTGTTTCAGCTGCGGGATCGGGCTACCAGCAGTGCAGAGCTTGCTGAGGAATGGCAGCAGGCAGGTGTGAGTGCATCTGCACGCACTGTGAGGCGGAGACTCTTGGAGCAAGGCCTGGTCTCAAGGAGGGCAGCAAAGAAGCCACTTCTCTCCAGAAAAAACATCAGGGACAGACTGATATTCTGCAAAAGGTACAGGGAGTGGACTGCTGAGGACTGGGGTAAAGTCATTTTCTCTGATGAATCCCCTTTTCGATTGTTTGGAACATCTGGAAAACAGCTTATTCGGAGAAGAAGAGGTGAGCGCTACCACCAGTCTTGTCTCATGCCAACTGTAAAGCATCCTGAAACCATTCATGTGTGCGGTTGCTTCTCAGCCAAGGGAATCGGCTCTCTCACAGTCTTGCCTAAAAACACAGCCATGAATAAAGAATGGTACCAGAATGTCCTCCAAGAGCAACTTCTCCCAACCGTCCAAGAGCAGTTTGGCGCTCAACAATGCCTTTTCCAGCATGATGGAGCACCTTGCCATAAAGCAAAGGTGATAACTAAATGGCTCAGGGAACAAAACATAGAGATTTTGGGTCCATGGCCTGGAAACTCCCCAGATCTTAATCCCATTGAGAACTTGTGGTCAATCATCAAGAGACGGGTGGACAAACAAAAACCAACAAATTCAGACAAAATTAAAGCATTGATTCTGCAAGAATGGACTGCTATCAGTCAGGATTTGGTCCAGAAGTTGATTGAGAGCATGCCAGGGAGAATTGCAGAGGTCCTGAAGAAGAAGGGTCAACACTGCAAATATTGACTTGCTGCATTAACTCATTCTAACTGTCAATATAAGCTTCTGTTACTCATAATATGAATGCAATTATATTTCTGTATGTGATAAAAACATCTGACAAACACACATAAAAACCAGAGGGCAGCAGATCATGTGAAAATATAATATTTGTGTCATTCTCAAAACTTTTGGCCATGACTGTACAGAGAACAGCCACAGAACAGGGATAAATCACATAGTGTGATATAAACAGCCGCCATAGCCCTTTCATACAGCTGATCAGTGAGGATTCACTGTTCTCTTATTGATGATCTTTTCTGAGGAGAGATAATCAATAAAAATAAGCTGGAAAACTCTTTAATGTCAGGCCACATGTGGCGGAAATGCTGTGGAAAAAAAAACGCTGCGTTTTACAGTTCCTGCAAAGTTGCGGAAAAATACGTGCAGCGGACACGCTGCGATTTCCAAAACCGTTGCAGTTTTGGAAATCGCAGCAGGTCAATTATACCTACGGAAATACTGGCGGTTCCCTATAGATATAATGAAAGCAGAAAGTTTCACCTCCTGTGAAAAGCGCTGCGGGAAAAACCCAAATGCATTACTGCAGCAGTTTTTCCTGCAGCACTTTTTTGCTGTGGGACGCTACGTGGGGCCTTAGCCTTAATAAAGCCCAAGTGCCACCTTAATTAAATTAATTGCCCCCTTATATTATGTCCCTGATTCCCCCTGACATAAATACTGCACCCCTAATGACCCCTTATATAAATGACCACCCCCTTATGTTCATAATGCCCCCTAATGACCTCTTATATAAATTAATCCCCTAATGATCCCTTATATAAATAACCTCACCCTTGTATTCATAATGCCCCCTAATAGCACTTATATAAATGACCCCCCTATCGTCCTAATTCTCCCTAATGAATCCTCCTTTATAGTTATAATTCCCCCTCCTAACCAACCCTTATACTATTAAATTACCAACAACTGTGCTAAAAAAAAACAAAAAAGCTATACTCACCTACCTGCGATCCTCCTCCCTGTCCACGCATAGGACGTTTGCCTCTTGACGCAGTAGTCGCGATGTTGTGACGTAATCACACCCACCTGTGCTGAGAAGCAGACATCCGCTGTCTGTGGTCTCAGTGTCTTGTAAACCGCTGGCCTTGAAGTGGCTTGCGGTTTACAAACAGTTATTTGCAGGATGCATTTTAACTAGATCGGTGTCTGCAGACGCTGTTCTAGTAAATAGTAAAGCATGTATTAATGGCGGCCCCAGGGTGGGCCCCACAGAGTCAGTGGGTTCGGGGCAGCCGCCCCCTCTGCCCCCCCCCCCCGCCCCGCTAGATATGCCATTGAGCCAAGGATAACATTTGCATGGAGTTTGTATGTTCTCTGTGGGTTTCCACCTGCTGATAGTAGGTTACTGAGAAACTGTTGTTAAATACTGCTGTACCTGATCAACTCTATTGTACTTGAAGACTGTCTCAATAAGTACCCATGTGTGTGAGACCCAGGGGCACATCTTCCCTGGAATATACTGGGGGGGTGGCATTTCCTTTTCTAATTGTCTGCTACTTATTGTATTATTGCAATAGGAAGTGGCCGATAATTTTTACTCACCCATCCTTTCCTGGCCAACCTCCATTGTTGGCTCTAGGCAGCGCTGCACTTTCGTGCTGGCATTCTTCAGCGTCAGTTACAGCGCACCCTGGAGGTGGCAACAGAGTCGGCCTGGACAGGAGCATGGATGGGTGAAAAAAAATTATCGGCTGCTACCTATTGCAATAAGTAACAGCCAATTAAAAATAGAAATGCCGCAAAATAGGGGGTCATAAAAAGGGGCAATATACTGTGGGGGGGCCAAAAAAGGGGGAAGGGGGCGTGGAGGGCAAGGAAAAGGTGATTGTATACAGTGTGGGGGCCAAAAAAAGAGGTTATATATCACGTGGGGGCCAAATATGGGCATTTTTTGATCTGCAAATGAGGGGGTGTTCTAATTAGGGGGGGCAGGCAACCAAAGATAGCTGGGTTGGGTATATTTTTTTTGGTTGGGGTCCTTTCTATAGTTTGCCTCAGGCAGCAGAGAGGCTTGGTGCACCCCATGTGGCTTTGTGAAGTACTGGAGAAGTGGAGAAGCAGAGAGCCAGTTGCTGTGTTCATCCTTATAGGCTGGCATAACAGGCAATGCAGTGACGAAGTCTCCACTAATGACCTCATCTTGGTCAAGGTCACGGGCTGGGCAGTCCTTTGTATATAATGATACAGTCTTGTGGTGGTGGTGATGAGGGCACATTTATATTTAGAAAGTAACTCTGCTTGAAAAGTGGAGCAGAAAACATATTTCTTTAATAAAGATATGTTACAAAGCTTCATATATTAACCTGTACTATTCATTTATGAAAAAGTTGTTTATATCTATTTGTAAAGTCCTGCGGAATATGTTGGCGCTATATAAATAAAATGTATTATTATTATAACTGAAGGTACCATTTAAGAAGCACTAATGCCACCTGCACCCAGAGACATGGGTGGCCTGTACTGTAGGTAATGCTTCGACTCCATAATGGATAATGCCATATGCGCCTCCCTCACAGCTGATGACATCAAAATAGAGCACCAAAACCAGCAGCTGAGATAGGGGTGATGGTTGCATCTACTGTAGGAACAGGGGTGGCCCATGCAGGAAACAAGGTGTGACTCTTTAAAGAGAACATATGAGGTGGTTTTGGATCACTAAACTGCCAGCATGTCATTATGCAGCTGTATAGGGTCCCAGACCTGTGCAACTTGCTGCTGTCCATTGCTGGAATTCAGATAAAATGAAATGATATTTCACCAGCAGACAATCCAGAAGTCCCTGCCACCCTTTGCATTGCGCCTGTACACCTCGATGTGCAAGGCATGCTCAGTAAGGCAAGGTGTACTGACCATGACTTCACTGGGGCAATGTGCTGACATAGACTTCTGAGTTCTAATGGTGATCACATTCTGCAGATGGGTGCAGTCATATACTGTACACAGGTTTGGGACCATAAACTCCACTTGCATAATAGCATGTTGGCAGTTTTAGTGGTTCGAAACCAAACAATTTCCGTTTCAGGCTTCTATGCTGGCAATGACATAACGTGTGATGTCAAGGGGGTCAACAGCACTGCTTTGGAAATGTCACCACTAATGGTGTTCCAGTATTTGGAGTGGGGGTTGGAGTGAGTTTTGTTCAAGAAGCAGCGCAGGGTTGGGTTCACACTTGTGGCGGCACTCCATTCGCCGCGAATCCGACCTAAATGTAGGAAAACTGGATAGGGAAAGGTTTGTGATGCTTTGCTTAAAACCCCATTCACTTGAATGGGTTTTTAAAGCAATGCGCGGGTGTGCGCTTACACCCTCTGTGCCGCGAAGCCGTTTTTTTTTCGCTGGAAACAAAGTCGGACAGCGGGTGTCCATAAGCACACACCTGCGCATTTCTTTAAAAACCCATTCAAGTGAATGGGGTTTTAAGCAAAGCGTCGCAAACCTTTCCCTATCCAGTGCCTATCCAGTTTTCCGACATTTAGGTCGGATTCACGTCGGACGGAGTTCCGCCGCAAATGTGAACCCACCCTTAAAGGAATCATTTAATAATGTCTGTTCTCTTTGGTGTCCTAGAATGGGTGGTAATTTCACAAGTGCAGACTGGTGAGCAATGTGGTCATAAGGGCCGCCAGCCTTATAAATTGAGTAGAGGGACTCTGATGACCTCATCAGGTGGTGAGTTTTTCAGGGACCTCTGTGGTTTATTGATTCACAGGAATGTGAAAAACTCATTCCTGGGCTCTTTGCATGGCCCTAATATTAACGGCTGTCATTATGGACTGTCATAATCTGTTCATGGTTAACTGCATTTTATTTTGTATAATATTTTGTATATTTTGTATTCCGTACTTTTTAATGTCATTAAATGTCACCTTTTATGTTAAGAGACTTTGCCGAATATGCTAGTGCTAGAAAACAAGCTATTTTTAACCATGTTTCTGGCAGCCAAGGACCATGCTAAATGAAAGTTGGACATTTAAACCCAATCTATTTTTCTAGGCTCAAAAATAGTTGTATTTTCTCTTTCAATATGCCGCTGCATACTTGGATCCTATTTTCAGAATCTCCATACCATTTTCCATTCCTCAGATACCAAAGCTTATAAAAACAGAACTCTAGGGACATGTATAGCAGACACCAGTGGTGTTACTGTCTAAATAACTCTGGTTGTATTGTCCCAGACAAGCTATTAACACGTATTTGCAAAATACTCTCATAGTGGCTGGACATGCTAAAAATAACTTACTGTTTCTAGTTACATAGGTTTGCAAACACCTGAGAAAGGTAATATAAGGTTAAATCATATTCCTGACATGGTAGACAGTCTGTTTTGTTAAAATCTTAGAGTGCATATAAGGAGAAAAATTTAAAGGGAACTCACTAAGTTTGGGACCCCCTAAACCAGCAGTATGTCCTTACAGATGTAGACATTTGATCTGTCAATTACGTGTTAAATACAGTGTGGCACAGAATCTAGACCTTTTTTAATGGTTTTTGATGGTTTTTACTATGTTCTGTGATAAAATAGCATGCTGTCAGGGGTCATGGCTTGGCATGGGCGCGAACGGCAGCTTACAGAGCTCCGACCGGTGCCCCGCTGAAATAGGTCCATAAGTACCCCAAAATGGGCAAAACAAGAGGCAAAAAGACCCCAGGGGAGCCCCTTACTTCCCAGTCACAGGAGTGGGGCATCTCCAGCTATTTTCTCCCGCTGCAGGGGCAAGAGGGATCCTCCGATGCCGAGGCCTGTAGGGGAGCGCCGACGCCATTTTCCCAGCAGCGCGCGCGATCCGACGGGCCGGAGAGCAGAGCTGCGCAGCCACTACAGACAGCCTGACGGCTCCACTCCGCTGGCGGAGGGAGCAGCCTCACCGATAAGGGAGACGTCCTCCTCACATCCTCCTTCCAGCGCTGACAGTGACCCGGCGGTCAGCGCTTCCAAGGCAGCTCCAGACCCGAGAGCAGCGGCGGTGCGGGCACCGCTGATCTCCCCCACCCAACCAAACAACGCGGTAATTAAAGGGGTAGTATGGGGAGCAGCCTCACCTTTACCCTCTAACGGGCCTCATCGCCACAGACCAGACCCACAGACCCCGACCACCACACTATCTGATCTGTCCTCAGGAGAAGAGGACGATCCACCTTCCACCTGCAAGAAAAAAGTGAGTAGCCGTCAGGCATCTATCTCTACCCACGTTTCGGCAGAGTCTGTAGTATCTCACCTCCCCCTTCGGAGGAAGCGGCCATTACGCTATAGGGACATCCGGAACTGCAGGCGTTACTCGCTTTAAGCAGAAGGGACATGGATAATTTAGCCACAGATCTGAAACGTGCGTGGCGTCATGACCTGCAAATAGTTAAAACAGATATAACAGACCTACAAATCCGAGTTGACAATTTGGAGCAGTTTCAAGCGTCAGAGAACCGTAACCGCCGCAATAATATAAGGATTCGCGGCCTTCCAGAAACCACCCAGACCACCGACCTAGTACCGGCACTCACAAGCATATTCAATACCATCTTGGGGAGCCCCCCTGAGACGCACATAGAAATGGACAGAGCACATCGGGCCCTCCGACCTCGCAGCGCAGACCCAGTGAGACCGAGGGATGTCATATGTAGGATCCACTACTTCACCGTAAAGGAGGATATAATGTCCAAAGCTAGAAATCTCAAGAGCATCGACTTTAGGGGTGCCCCTCTATCCATCTTTCCGGATCTCTCCGAACACACTCTACGTCAAAGGGCAGCGCTGAAACCGCTACTTGCTGTACTCCAAGAATGAGGGATTCCCTATTGGTGGGGGTTTCCTTTCGCTCTCCAGGTCCGCAGGCAGGATAAGCTGATCATCTTGACATCCCCGGAGGACCTCCAGGATTTTCTCTGCGCACTTGATCTTCCAATGATCCGCCTCCCGATCTGGGAACAGATGCTCAGTGACTCAGATCGCCCAGCTCCTCCTACGATGGTCCGAACCGCTACTAGAGATCGAACAACGACTCCTCCGGGGCCCCAAAGACCAAAGCGTAGACGTCGCCTGGCAACAGAACGTGACCATCCAGCTTGACCTCACTCTTCCCAGGTGAACCGTTCTCGCTGGACTTTATAGTTCGGGGTTATACCATTGTCGAATTTTTAAATGTTCTATTGCCTATTTTTGTTGAATTTGCACTTTTTCATTAGAGACCTATTCACTATGTTGCCTCTTCACGCATAATTTAACATAGGGGGCCACATAGTCTCTGGTTATTTGTCAGTTCTTGACCTCTTTACCTCTTCTTCTTGTCTTGCTGCCTTGGGCTCGGCCTTCTTCGTTCCCACATAGCTAAGGTTCTGCAGTGCGGAACCAAACGGAGACGCGTGCTCCTACCCCATACTCCCACTGAGGGTGCCCTGTCTGCCCTCTTCAACCTTAATTCCCTTCCTCCCTCCTGCTCCCCGAGGTTCGTGTCCTCCAACTCCGGGTACCACTGACCCAACTCTAACCGCTCCTGATCTCGTCCCCTTCTTTTCCGCCCTCACTATCTCTCCCCTCCCCTTCCACTGCCTATGGCGGACATTATAATATCCTCATTCAATGTTAAGGGATTGAATGTACCTGAGAAGCGCTCTCAAGTTCTTTATGATGCCCACAAGCGTAGGGTCCAGATTCTCTGCCTACAAGAAACACATTTTCTTGCTGATCATGTGCCCACTATTAAAAACCGCTACTATCCGTTATGGTTCCATAGTAGTAACACACAGGGTAAAACTAAGGGAGTTGCCATCTTTTTCCACAAAAACCTCCCTGTAAAGATTATAGACTCCATGCCAGACCAGAACGCTAGATACATTTATCTCATATGTGAAATATATGGATCAGTGTACACAGTAGCCAATATATACGCACCGAACACCGGTCAGATCTCCTTCCTTGTCTCAGCCCTGAATGCCCTCCAATCTTTTGCCAAGGGCCATCTCATAATATGTGGAGACTTCAATCTCCCTTTGAACCCTTTAATAGACACCTCTGAAGGTAGGTCCCATATCCCCTACAGTGCTTTAAACAAGCTCAGGGGGCGGAGCCTAGCCGCGATACGACATGGTCGCATAGTTTCTGAGCTCCCAGCCTGAGTCTCAGCAAGCGACATTTAAACAGCGACCAGCCCGTGGAGTGAAACTCTAAAGCTACCCCAGGAACGGGAACTTACCTGGGAAGATGCCTAGGAAGCGCAAATCGGTGGTGAAGCCGCAGAAGCTCCTGGATTTCTTCTTCTCTCACGGAGGAGGAGAGGAGCAAGATGGCGACGGCCCGTGCACTGAAGCGACCTCCGGAGCCTCGACTCCTTCTGGAGATCCTCTGGGGGATGCGCTTTCACTTTCGCTATCCGCGCAGAGGAGAGCGCTGTCGGCCCCATCTCTGCATCAGCTGATGGAGCGGGCGGACTCCGGACCACATGGATCTCCCTCCCGGCGGGCCGGGACGGGAGCAGATCCCGGGCCTACACAAAATGGCGCCGCAGGGCCTACAACTGCAGCAAGCCTGGGAACGCAGCAATCGCCCACCGCGAGTCCGGTAAGGCAAAAACCCAAGTTTCAGAGCGCTGGTCTGCAAGGAGAGGAGGTGAGCGACACTATACCACATACACCCCCAGCTATTGATTTCTTTGCAGATATCCCGCAATAATTTGGTACATGTTATCAAGACACTGGAGGAAGGGAAAAAATTGTTAAGCGCATGGAATATTCCGATGGTTGATCCTCCACTCCACAACCCACCTGGTCCAATATCGGATGGGTGGCGCCAAGCGAAAACCCAAAGACGTCCACAAAGAGGACTACAAAGCTAGAGACTCATCTATCTTGGATTCCATATGTTCACGGTTGTTGAACTTATCCCCCCAAGATCACGACAGCTGCTGGTCCGCTGTACTTTGTTTGTCTTTCTTCTCCTTTTTTTTTCTTTTGTTGCAGCTAAGATGGGTTGCCCATCGGTTCTGTAGTTTATATGGTTCGTTTCCTTTCTGGTTCTGGTTCTGGCACACTGGGCGAAATGAATATAAATGGTGGAGACATTCTCGCCTCCTGAAAACAGGGACATCCTTTGGTATGGGCAAGTGTGGTAAGACTCTTAATGCATTTCTGACTGTGTACTATGGTGCTTAAAATTATGTCTATGAATGTCAGAGGGTTGAACTCTCCTCAAAAAAGGGCCAATTTATGGCGCGAGGTACGGGATTTAGGCTGTGACATTCTTGCAGTGCAGGAGACCCACCTTTTGAAGGCAGACGCCTTTTGCCTTCAACTCCCAGCGTACCCAAATGTATTCCATGCTCACTATTCCTCAAAACGTAGAGGGGTATTGATTGGAATTAGGGACTTGGTAGCGTTCCAACTACTGTCACAATATGCAGACCCGGGGGGGCGATTTATAATACTAATTTGCATTCTCAATAATATTACCTATACGCTGGTATCAGCCTACGCCCCCAACAGGAAACAAGTGGCATTCTTAGGTAGACTGGCAAAAGCGGTAGCAAAGAGGAAGCAGGGATGTGTAGTATTGATGGGAGACTTTAATGTGGCTCCGGACCCGATGGTAGACACAACTTCTGGTGTTTCGACACGCCGCCCTTCTCTCTCGCAAGCGCTATGGCGCCATGAATTATTTGACGCCTGGCGTATCCTTCACAATACTGAGAGAGATTATACTTACTTTTCTTCTGCACATAATAGTTATTCACGGATAGATCTATTTTTATTTGAGCAATCCAGCCTCCCTATGGTTTTGCAATCTGATATCTCAGTAATCACCTGGTCAGATCATGCAGCAATAACCTTAACCCTAGCGGAAAAATATGAATGCCCAAGAGCGTTTGTATGGCGGTGCAACGAATTCTTAATGTCACAGCTTGTTTATTGCATAAATATGAGAAAAATCTAAAAAGGACCAAAGCTACATATTATTCTCAGTCCAATAAAGCAAGCAAACTCCTAGCCTCCAAACTCAAACAAAAACATGCGAAATCTAGAATTCAATTCCTTCACAGTAAAGATGGCACTTATAAAATATATGATCCTAGAGGCATAGCTGATGCCTTTAGGTCATTTTACGAAGGCCTCTACAATATCGTGGAAGACACAGCGGTTGCTCCCCCAACGAGCGATGACATTGAACGCTTTCTTGTAGCTGCCCAATTACCCAAGCTCACCGAGTCACAACTGGACTCTTTGAACACACCCATTACTTCAGAGGAGTTGTTGTCAGTTATCAAATCGCTGCCATCTCACAAGTCTCCGGGCCCTGATGGTCTTACCAATGAATACTACAAACGATTTTTCCCAATCCTGAAATACCCGCTGCTGTCCTTTTTGGCGGCCACGATGGATTCCGGTACCATCCCAAAAGAGAACCAAGAGGCTTTGGTGGTTACGCTACCAAAGCCGGGAAAACCGACCACTGAGCCCCAAAACTTCCGACCTATATCTTTGCTAAATTCCGACCTGAAAATCTATGCCAAATTACTAGCAAGCAGATTGGCAGCCTGTCTCCCGAGCTTGATAAATAATGATCAGGTGGGATTTGTCAAGGGGAGGCAATCTTATGACAATACCAGACGCATTTTGAACCTCATGCATTACATTGACGGTAGGAAAGTAGAGGCGGTGATCCTTGCGTTGGACGCTGAGAAGGCGTTTGATCGCATTTGCTGGTCGTATGCCTTCTCAGTGCTCAGAAATATGGGGTTCTCTGGAGCTATTTTGAGGGCAATAGAGGCGCTATACTCTGCACCGTCTGCGAGAGTGTTCACTAATGGAGTAGTATCGGACCCTTTTCTGATAACAAATGGGACCAGACAGGGATGCCCTGTGTCGCCCCTGATATTTGTTCTTTCCATGGAACCATTGGCCCAAACGCTCAGACTAGATACCAAGATAGGGGGCATTGATATAGGGAATAAAACTCATCTTATATCGCTCTACGCTGATGATATTATTCTCACCCTGTCTAAGCCACCAACTTCTGCCCCCCGCCTAATGGATATTATTACTAAGTTTGGGCAACTATCGTTTTACAAATTGAATATGGCCAAATCACAGGCGCTACCTTTGAATGTCCCTCCTTCTTTGCTTCATCAAATGAAGTCGAATTATGACTTTGACTGGAGGGAGGACAATGTCCAATACCTGGGGACACAGATGACAACGTCCCCAGGGACCCTTTATAGAAGTAACTACATACCAATGTTAAAACTACTACAAGAAGAGACGGAGCGAATGTCAAAAACAGATACCTCCTGGATAGGCTGAGTAGCGGCCTTTAAAATGTTACTACTACCTAGGCTTTTATATTTGTTTCGCACGCTCCCGATACCCATTCCCGTTTCCTTTTTTGAAACAACACAAAGGGTGATATCAAAATTTATATGGAATGGGAAGAGACCCAGAATAAACAAAAGCTGCCTATTCAAACAAAAGGAGGCAGGAGGGCTGGGAGTTCCGTTGATAAGAAACTACTATATAGCCTCACTGGTCACTCAGTGCGCTAGGTGGAAGTCAATGGACACCTTGGTTCCATGGTTGCACATAGAACAGGCGTTTATCGCTCCTCTAAAACTGGAAGATGCGCTGTGGTTACCCTTTTGGAACATTTTAGCTCCTAGATCCTTCTCCCCGGTCATGGTTGCCTCATTGGCGGCATGGAAGATAATGCACGGGAAAGCTAACCCTATGAAACACTTTCATATTTCTGAGATGCCTTTGTCACTAATGTCATGGGTAATCGACGACTTGAGAATTTCGGATTGGGAGTCGAGGGGGATCACACAGATTTCTCAATTATATTCTGACACTAAACAACCTATATTGTTTGCAGACCTTAGACAGAAATACGGGCTCCCTATAGGCGACTTCCTTAAATATTTTCAAATATGGCACTTCGTGTCTAAGCATCCCGTGACGCTTTTGCCCCACAGTGGCGCCCTTTTCACTTGGCTTTCTACCAAGGTGAGAGGATTGCGTTTTCTGTATGATAAAATGGACGAAATATCGACCTTCACTAGATCTACCCCATTCCGTTATTGGGAGAGAGATTTGGGGATAGTCATCACCCTTGAGGAATGGCAGCAAGCAATTAGGCTGATCCATCTATCCTTAAAGTGTAGCACGCACATTGAGACGGCCATGAAAATAGTATTACGATGGTATAGGACCCCGACTATGCTACAGTTAGCCTATCCCTCTGAATCAGGAAACTGCTGGAGGGGATGTGGGGGTAGAGGATCCCTTATCCATATTTTGGGGAATTGCCCCATAATTCAAGGATACTGGGACGGGGTCTTCGGGATGTTATCGGAGCTATTCGATTTCCGACTCCCATACACCGCTATCATGGCTATCCTGATAATCGGAATTCCCAGTGCACTAAAGGCATACAAAAAACTTATCTGCAAAATTCTGACTATAGCCAAATTGATGTTGGTGCAAAGATGGAGGACAGTAGCTCCTCCGCTCATGTCGGATCTGTTAACAGCCATAAATAGCACATACACTTATGAAAGAATAATCGCCCTGGGAAATAACTCTTTCCACAGCTTTGAGAAAATCTGGGAAGCATGGATTTACTCTCAATTCATTCTGAAAGAGAACCGGGGGGTCGCAGGAAGTCCGGGAGGGGGGAAGCACTGATGCAATGACTGCAATAAATGGGCGAGGGGGGGTCAAACCAGTCAAATCTGTCAAACCGGCCAACCTCGGGGTAGAGGAGGCAGAAGAGGGGGGGAATTCAGAAATGACAAAACGGAGTTTTGGTGTCTACACACTAATAGAGGCCTTACAACCAAGGGAAGGTTGATACTGAGGAACATGTTCTAGGAATGATTCAAGATAGCCCGCTGACTGTGCCTGAAAGTTATTGTTATAGTTAAGGTTTACTATGTTAGTACGTTGCATATCTGTCTTATTGATGTATGATTTACAGATGTATTTTGGAAAAGAAAGTAATATGTTATTTTGCATACTATACTATAATGCATACCAATGTACATTGTGACATATGTCAATACTGTATTTTACCTTTATTCTTTGAAAACTTGAATAAAAACTATTGAAACTAAACAAGCTCAGGAAGCTTTTACACTCCATGTTGTTGTGCGATGCCTGGCGGATTCCTTCATCCGACCGATAAAGACTTCTCATACTACTCCCATGCTCATAACACATATAGTAGGATTGACTATATTCTTACATCCCACGCTATTTTGCCTCAAGTGACCGCAGCCGGGATTGGTACGGCATTCCTCTCTGACCACTCTCCAATCACATGCACTATTCGTATGTCACCTCCGGGACCTCGCCCACACTCTTGGAGACTGAATGAGTCGCTCTTGCTTGATGCTGCATGTATGGCCGATCTCAAACTCACTGTTTCCAACTTTGTGACAGACCATGCCCATGACTCCACCTCTCCACCGATTCAATGGGAAGCCTTAAAATGTGTGCTTCGTGGAGTGCTGATGAAACATGGGGCTAGAATTAAGAAGGAATCGGGGCTTAAGTTCCAGTCGCTCCTTCGAGACTTAGCTGCCCTTGAGGCACAACATAAATTATCCCTACAACAGTCTACCCTGGTTGCGCTGACAGCTACGCGTCAGGAGATCAGGTCCTTGTTGGAGCACAGGCAACAGCGACTCCGCCAATTAGGCAAACGATCGTTCTATGAGTGGGGTAACAAGGCGGGTCGCCTATTGGCACGCGCTGTAAGAGAGCGTCAGGCTATTAAGAACCCATCGGGAACCACAACCCACTTAACTACAGACATAGCTGAAGCGTTCCGAGGATATTATGAATCCCTTTATAACCTTCCTCAGCTGCACACCACCAATCGGACGCCTGATCCCCCCCTCACACTTCCCCAATATATAGCACAAACAGCTCTCCCCTCTCTTAAACCTGAAGAGTCTGACCTATTGGAATCACCTTTTTCCGCCCAGGAGCTTGAGCTGGGGATCTCGAACTTGCCCGCGGGTAAAAGCCCGGGACCGGACGGGTTCACAGCTCGGTTCTACAAGATTTTACAGCCTGATCTTGCACCCCTTCTATTGAAATCCTTTAACTCTATCTCGCCTGACACTCAATTCCCCCCCCCCTTTTTACATGCACATATTACGGTTATACCCAAGGAGGGTAAGGACCACCTGCTCTGCCCTAGTTATAGACCGATATCCTTGATCAACACAGACGCCAAACTCTACGCCAAACTGATAGCTAATAGACTGAGTCAGTACATGGAAAAGCTAGTTCATTACGATCAAGTTGGCTTTATCCCACATAGAGAGGCACGGGATAACACGTTGAAGGCCTTCTCGGCGATCCATCATGCAAAGAGTTCACGAATCCCTATGATGCTCCTCTCTTTGGACGCGGAGAAGGCCTTTGACAGGGTTGATTGGGGCTTCTTGGAAGCCACTCTCTCGCAGATAGGATTGGGACCCAGGATGCTTACCCGCATACGCTCCCTTTAAAACTCCCTGAGGGCACAGGTACGAGTTAATGGCACACTCTCTTTACCTCTTACTATATGCAATGGCACCCGCCAAGGTTGTCCTCTTTCACCTATGCTTTATGCCTTGGTGATGGAACATCTACTTGTAGCAATTAGGGATAATCCAGACATCCAGGGCCTCAGAATCCGTAATTTACATCTTAAGATCTCAGCATTCGCAGATGATGTCCTACTCTTCATCACTCAGCCGCTCACAACTATCCCATCTCTCCTCCGAGAAATCAACTCCTATAGCTACTTTAGTAACTACAAACTCAACCTGTCCAAATGTACCGCCCTTAATGTCTCCCTGCCAGAGTTACAGCTTCGGGGTCTCCGCTCCTCTTTTTCCTTTACATGGTCCCAAAAAGCAATTAAATACTTGGGGGTTCAGCTCCCTAGCAATCTAACCGATTCCTATACGCTTAATTTCCTTCCGATCCTGCGCACCTTGCAGACAGGTATGAAACGATGGGACACCAAAGGCCTCTCTTGGCTGGGACGCATTAATTTGCTAAAATTGAATGTCCTCCCCAGACTACTCTATCTATTTTAGACTGTCCCTATAATGTTACCCAAACAATTCTTTACAACTATCCAGAAAACATTTACTAAATTCATATGGACATCCAAGCCACCGAGAATTGCAAGAAGTATCTTGACCAAACCCAAAGAGTGTGGCGGATTGGCGGTACCGGATTGCTCTAACTACTTCCTGGCTGCGGTCGCTTCGCGCATTTTGGACTGGCATCACTCGGAGCACTCTAAACTCTCGGTTGCCTTGGAGGGTTCCTTGAGTTCACTTCCACTTACTGCCCTCCCGTGGCTAGCTAAGCATTACTGGACAGATAGCTCCACCCATACACTTCCATACGTCACGCTTCAGGTCCTTGGATCGTGCCGGCGCTATGGTGTTATGCGTAGACTCTTTCCGTTTCCACCAAGTTACAAGCACGACATCTCTCCTCCCCCGCCAAGAGCTGACCCATCCTGGGTCAGACCCTGACTTGGCCATATCCCACTGGCAATACGCCCAGCTAACTCATCTATACACCACTCTTAAGATAAAGCACAATATGCACAGAAAGTTACTGCCCTTTGAACGCATATGCCTCTCTCCTCATACCCCAGCTCACACAATCTCGCTTATTTATGGCATGCTGCGGGAGACTGCTACTGACTCCCTACCTGCTTATGTGGGTGGGTGGGAGAGGGAGCTGGGGGGTCTCGTTCGCGCCAGATGTGTGGTCATCGGCATTCCAGGCGTGCCACAAATTCTCTATTTCCTGCAAGGCACATGAGACTAACTATAAGATACTCTCCCGATGGTACAGAGTCCCATCTGTTCTCTATGAGATGTATCCCTCTACCTCAGATCGATGTTGGAGATGTAACTCTGGCCGGGGTACGATGAAGCACGTCTGGTGGAAATGTACACTCTTACGCCCCTACTGATCAGAAGTTCGGCGTATAATTAAGAGGGTTACGGGCATTTCATTAGGCGATGACCCGGCTCCCCTCCTTCTCTCCATCTTCCCTAGTAAATATGAGAAACACATCCGCAAATTGATAGGCTTCATGCTGGTGGCCGCAAGGTCTGTGATTCCTAGACTATGGAAATCTCAGACGCCCCCCTCCCTAGTGTCCTGGCTCAAAGAGATTTTGCTCATCCATAGTATGGAAAATATGATGGCGGAGCTGCGACAGGATGACAAGACCCATCACCAAACATGGCTCCTTTGGAATCTTTTCTACCATTCCAGGGAATTCCAGTATGCCTTCCCCTCTATATCCCCCCAACAGGGACCTCCCCCCCCCCGACTTCTTCTAATTTCTAACCTCTAATCTCTTGTCATAATAATGTAAATGCGTTTTGACTTTACCTTACATTTTACTGCATTCTGTGTTTGGCCCTGCTGCAACAGAGCCTATGTTGTTCCCCATATCCTATTAACCTCTTCTCATCTCCTATCCCCCTGCCTCCCTCCCCCCCCCCTTCCAGGTACTTCCCTGATTATTTTATTGTATAAATTGCTTTATCTCTGTCAACATGAAAAGTTATATCTTTGTTTGGCTCTGCTGCGACAGAGCTCATGTTATCTCCTCTGATTTGCTCCATTTGTCATTTCTCAACCCCAATCCCCTATCCCCTCCCCCCTACCTCCTTCCCCACCCATGTGTTTCCAGCCGCAAAATGTTGTTTGAAATGTTTTTATGTTTAAATGTAAAAATTTCAATAAAATCCTTAATGTTAAAAATAGCATGCTGTCAAGACAGTGTCAAGTTAAACTTTGTTACAACTGTAAGCAGTTGGGGTTTAGACCCAGGAACCTGTTGACCCCTGTCCAGACTGTGACTCTGTTCTCCTAGAGATAAGTTTTAGACAGAGCTTCAGAAGAATGTGGCACATGTGAGGTATACTCTCCTTGGTTAGGAGCTGGCGGGGATAAGGTGAACAGTAGGGGTCTAAACTGAAAAGTGTTGAGCTGCAATATCATGCAATTTTTGGTACTGCAAAAGTAAGCACAGCCCCTACTCAATGTAGGTAGCTGTGCCTGGTATTCACTGAAGAGTCTACAGTGCTCACCACAAACGCTGCAGCCTCCTCAATCAGATGAACGGTGGGGGTTCTGGGTGTCGGGCCCCCACCAATAACATATTGATGACCTATCCTAAGGACAGACCATCAATATATACTGAAAGTCTTTAAAAGGGTTGTTTTAGTATTGTGGCACATTGCCTGCCTCTACTTTGTAAGTGCTGCAGCCTGACTGCTTTGATCTCTACCAAATGCCAGAATGGCATTGCAGTGGCATTAGTACAGCCCTGCGAAGTGACAGTAATTTATTAGTACAGGGACACAATGATTGGTGCATGAAATGCAGAAAAAAGTATTTGCACAATTTTTTTTAATGCCATCATCAGGATGGCAAACACATTGATAGTAACATTTTTGTTGAGTAGGAAGGGCAGCATGCCACTCGACTACTGCAAAATGTAAATAGTTAATTTGTGTTGTATATATTTGTACATAGTATGTATATACTCAGGGGCGCACCGCTAATGAGGCGAAGTGAGGCGGCCGCCTCGGGCGGCACTGTCCGGGGGGCGGCATTTTTACTATTTAATGTAAACCAGCCCAGGACAGGCCGCTTTAAAAAAAAAAAAACCCCAGAGCTGAGCGGGGCCTGTCCTGGGCTGGTTTACAAGACGTCGCATCTCAGCACAGGCGGCGATACAATGACGTCATCACGCCGCCTACGCTGAGACACAGACGTCGCGGACAAGAAGAGGAGGCGGCGGCGGCTGCATCAAGGCATCGCAGGTGAGTATAGCTTTTTTTTATATATATAAATAGGCCGTAACCTGTTGGAGTATCCCCGGCAGGTCAGGGCCTATTTATTTACCTACCCCGCGTCTGCTCGTGGCCGCCCCCGCTTCCCCCTTCTGCTATGGGCCGCAGAAAGGGAAGTGGATGCCGCTGTCAGCGGCTGCGGGGATCGGTAAGTGAGGCCGCGGGCCGCAAATACTACTATTATTATACTCTGGGGTCTATTCAGACCCCGGAGTATAATAATCGGAGGCCTAGGGTTGGTGAGGGAACATAAAAACCAGTGTTACTCACCTCCTGCGATCCGATGTAACTCCGAGCAGGCTTGAGGCCTCTGGTAACGTCATCAGGTCGCGTCGCCAGCCTGATCACGTGACGTGTGTGCGCAATTAAACAGGGCCGAAAGCTGCAAGGAGTGCACCAGTGTCCAGGATAGGTGGGTAACTCTGGTTTTTATGTTTGTATTCTCCCCTGGGTCTCCAATCATTATACTCTGGGGTCTGAAAAGACCCCAGAGTATAATAATAGTTCATGGGTCGGCCACTATGGGGCATAATACCCTGTGCAGGGACCACTGTAGAGCATAATACCCTGTGCAGGGGCCACTCTGGAGCATAATACAAGTGCAGGGGCCACTATAGAGCATAATACCGGGTGCAGGGGTCACTATGGAGCATAATACAAGTGCAGGGGCCACTATGGAGCATAATACCAGTGCAAGGGCCACTATGGAGTATAATACCAGTGCAGGGGCCACTATGGAGCATAATACCAGTGCAAGGGCCACTATAGAGCATAATACCAGTGCAGGGGCCACTATGGAGCATAATACTGTGTGCTGGGGCCACTGTGGAGCATAATACTGTGTGCTGGGGCCACTGTGGAGCATAATACCGTGTGCAGGGGCCAATATGGAGCATAATACCGTGTGCAGGGGCCAATATGGGGCATAAAACTGTGTGCAGGAGTTGCTGTGGAACATAATACCGTGTGCAGTGGCCAATGCGGGGCATAATACCGTGAGCAGGGGCCACTATGGAGCATAATACCGTGTGCAGGGGCCGCTGAGAGGCATAATACCATGTGCAGGGGACGCTGCGGGCCGTAATACTGTGTGCAGGGGCTTCTGTGGAACATTATAGTGTGTGTAAATGGGGCGCTATAAACATGGGCTATGGCACCTGTTTATATTATACGCTGTCTGTTTATAGTGACCGTGTTATGTAATTGTAGCCTTGTCACATACTGTAGACATGTACAGGACGAGGCTGCAGTTACATTACATGGCCGCTATGAGATGAATTACACTATGTAAACAGAGAAGCGGTCACGGCACTTACACAGGTACCATTCAAACAGCTGGTCAGTGGGGGTCCTGGGTTTTTGAACCCCACTGATTAGTTTATTAATGACCTGGAAAACCTTTTAATTAGTTAACACCTGGGGTATTATTAATAAGGGGCACTATTTATACAGGGTACACACGGACATTATTAATATAAAGATACACTTGGGAGTTATTCATTATGGGGGGTTATATCATATATTATATAATTGGGGGTAGCAGCAGAATGGGGGCTTTGTGTAGGTGAGGACAATGTGGGTTGGATGCCTGGAAAAGTGAGGAGCCAAAGATGTCTGTGTTGCAACCTTTACAGAGACAAGTCACAGCTGGAAGAAATGGTCATGGCGGTCCAGAGGGAAGAGAAGGGAAATGTGAAGGATTAGTCAGAGACGTCACCTGTAAGTCACAGAATGTTACTGCACTGTATACACCTAAATGATAGAGGATAAATACCTGATTGATGGGGGTCTGTCTGCTGAGACCCCCACTGAGCCTGAGAATTGGGTTTTTTCCCCCCACTAGGTGGGAATTCAGCCTGGCTGCAGCCATATATATAGGTGTGTCGCTTGGTGGATGGACGAACCCGCGTGGCTCTCATTCACTTCAATGGGAGTGCCAAAGATAGCCGAAGTCCAGTACTCAGCTATCTGCTGGGCTCCTATTATAGAGAATGGAGGCCATGTGGGCTCGTCCATCCACCAAGCAGAAGATATGTGAAGTTACTTTCATTGTTAATGCCGTGTTGTTGATCTGATACTGAAGTAATACAGGAAGAAGAATTCTTAAAAACTGTTTTATAACTTTGTGTTAAACTAGTAGCATGGAAACTCAGTTTTTTTTTTTTTTTTTTTTTTTTTGGGGGGGGGGCGTCTTTCTATAGTCCGCCTCAGGCAGCAAAGAGGCTAGGTTCACCACTGTATATACTTAGCATGTAATGTATAGTTTCCATAGCATAGAAGATAACTTGTAGATCAGTGGGAGTCCAACTGCTCAGACCCCCACTGATAAGGAAATCTGGGTACTTTCATCCCTGGTTCTGAATGGAGTGATGGTCTCAGCTGCTCCCAGTCAAACCCCCACTGACCTGCAAGTTATCATCTATGAACAGGGGATGACTGCCTTTCGTGGGAAAACCCCTTTATATGGGCTGTGTCTTAGGAGTCAGGGTTTGCTATAACCCAGGCAGTACATTCTGTACAGGAGGAGCAGACCAAGGGTCTTTTCTCCTAAGCCTTTGGAGAGTGAGGAAGCACTTCAGACAATGATGAAGACATCTATAGAAGAGTGTGCCAGCCTGAAATCTGAAGATAATTGCATATGCACCTCAGAGCAATGACCCTGCCTGTGCCACTGAACAGACTGAGCAACTTGTTAGCCTTCACCCCAGAGAGGGTTTTTAATAAGACTGTATGTGACTTTCTGTATGAGAGTGAAGATATTAAACAGAGTAGTATAACCAACTTTAGTAATGCCCGACTCAGTTGCAAGACGTGTACCTCCGTTTATGGAATTTCTTATGCTGTGTTCTACCTCAAGTAAAGTTGCAAGTTACCCTGTTTTTGCATACTTCTGCATAGTCTTTTTCCTGTACAACCATCATGAACATTCCAACTCCCATCTGGTTCAGCAAAACTGTCCATGAGAGCTGGAGTAAATTAGTAGAAGGGGCCATCGTAATATGTCTAAGTGCTAGTTCTACTTCTCCTAGCCTCCCAGCTTCTCTATAGGTTTGTTGCATAAAGAGGTTATCTGCTTCATTTCTCGTATCCAGTGGGTTACTCGCATCTTAGTAGACCTAGCGATATTTACCTGTAAACATTGGACACTGAAATACATGAAAATCCTGGAAGATCAGCAGTTTCTGAGATACTCAATACAGTCCATTCAGCACAACAATAGATCCACAGTCAAAGTCAATGAGATTTCTTGTTTGGTCAAAAAACAAATAAACCATTTGCTCATGTCTGCTGCCAAATAATTTCCTGGAATAGATATTTTTACATTAATGACCAGGCATACAGTGGTAACTAATATCTGATAAACCATATCAGACTGTTGGATCATTCTACAATGTTTGTCTATAGCAGGCATGCAGGTGAATTAAATACCCAGCAGAACAAATGTGTTTTTGTAGTGGTCTGTATTCTGTGAATAGACTGCAGATAGAGGATAGCAGAACGTTCATTTTGTCAGCCTCTTATAATACATTCACAGAACACAGGCTGCTGTACAGGAAATGATTCTCTGAGGTTCTTGCCAATTTATTTATTTTTCATTTATTTATTTCTCATGCTTCTATAGCGCCAACATATTCCACAGCACTGCCAATGTAGCCAACAATCCTGCTGGGTGTTTATTAGAATTGTAGAGGAAGTTAGTCCAATAATAACATTATGTTAGGGAATTGTTATTAGAGTGGACATGGTAGAAGCAAATTCTATACCATCTGGATACATTGCATTAACACTATGGTCAAAATCATGTCATTTTATTAAAGCAAAATATCACCTTATAAATCTGGGCATCAGCTCTAGGTCCAGTTTATTTGTGAGCTAGGGCAATCCGCTGAATGACTGACATGTTGTCAGACTTATCCCAAGAAGAAATGTCCATCATTGCAGAGTTGGCAGGGAAGAGTGTAACTCATGAATGAGCAGGCTTGGAGCTGCTGCCCAGTCTCACAGGGAGCTTCATTGGATACAGTGTGCAGTCTTTGGTACAAGATTACACAGGTACCAAGGTACTTTTTGTAATAAAAACTACATGCTCTACCCAGGTTCCTCCATAGTGTTATAAGATGTATCAAGTTAGTAAATGATTTTGCCCCGACAGGTCTGCTTTAAAGCATATTTCCTCAGAATGTGTTTGTTGGTGCTGTGTTTGTTAATCCTGTTAATCCTATGTTCAGGGGCATAGCTAAAGGCTCAAGGGCCCTGATCCAAAAGTTCATCTGGGCCCCTCTTACCCACTTGCCTGTTCAACTGCTCATTATGCCAGCCAGCCGAGGATCAGGATTAAAGTCAGTATAGGGCAATGAAGGAGTTTATGTCAGTATAATTAGTGGACTTTGTGTCAGAATATATGGTTCTTTAGGGTAGTGATGGAGTTAATGTCAGAACAACTGGTGGTCTGTGACAGTGAAGGGGTTCATGTCAGAATATCTGGTTGTTTAGGGCAGTGAAGGTGTTAACTGGTGGTCTGAGCAGTGATTTATTAATTCTAGTTTCCTTGAGCAGTGAAATGGTTACTGTCAATAATTCAAGTAATGGGTAGTGGAAAGATATTCCCAGCTTGCCATATTGCTGCTGAGATGGAAGTAACTGTTCACAAGTCCCAACCCTTGGGGGAGAATTATGGAAAGAGATAAGTGGTTCTGCTCTATGCTCTTTGCATAACTCCTATAGAAATGAATTGGACCTATAAAAACAGTGTAGCACAGTTTATGCTATGTTGATGTTTGTGTCGTGGTGTCCGTTGTTCTGGTCTGTTGAAGGACCATAACAATACATATGGACCTCTAAAAAAACAATGGACACCACCGTGGCCGATGGACCCCATTGACAATAATGAGGTCTATCGGGTGATGGTTGGTTGGCGGTCACTGCGATGGGGTCTCCAAATGGCGCAGATGTGAACCCAGCCTTAACCACACTTTTTCCTTAACTCCATAAACAGCATAGCTAAATGTGTTATGCTATTTCCGTGGTTCTCATTCAAGTCTATGGAAAACTCCAGTCTGGCTGTACAATTCTGTCTATGCAAGAAGTAGAACAGAACACCGGTTTTGGGTTTGTTTCTTAGTTAGGCTTTTATTATTATCTCATCACTTTAAAGTATCAAGTGCCAGATGTTAATTTTGAAAACAACATTTCAAGAAAAGACCCTTCAGCAGGCGTCAGTTATAGAGTCAAGTGGAAAACCAACCGCGGGGAAGCAATGTAGGGATGTTTCTGCCAGTAAAGCTGGTGATTTGGGTAAGTCTATGTATGGGTTGCATACATAGACTTACCCATAGCACCAGCTTTACTGGCAAAGACCCCTACATTGCTTCCCTAGCAAACATTAGAGGAGATTTATCAAGCAAGATGTTCTAGAATTCTGAAATTCTGCAAACTGAGATATAAAAATCTGTTATTAATTATTATGTGCCATGAGGTGTTAACTCTGACTCCTTCAAGACCATGCTTATTTGTCTCATCAATTTTCAGTTTTTGGTGAGGGAAAAAAAATAAGTTGCAACAATACTATGCAAATTGTTGCACACTCAATGCACCTTAAAATGTGCACAGATTGCACTAAACCCTAGTGTTATAAATGTGGCCCAGGGTTTGAGGTTTTTTTTTTTTTATAAACATGTGTCAGCTTTTTATAACACACATATATATCAGTTGTGGATAACATGAGTTCTTCACTATTGTTCTAAATATAGTGGTTACTGCTAGGATTGATGTTGCTTACATTCTCTGTCTTCTGGAGTGATGCTCTCAAGACTGGCACAAAATAAAACACTGATCAGTGCCCAACTCTTGCTTTGATTATACTGTACTGCTCTCTCCTGGACAGGCAGCTACTACTGAGACACAGTGAAGCACTACACTGGGATGAGCAAACATTGTCCTGGGTGAAGTGAAGCCCGTGACTTCATGATCCTAGCCAGATGCTTTTCTACAGCTCTCCTTGCATCAACTGCAGACTGCCTGTTAGGCTAAGGCCCCACATAGCAGGCCGCATCGAAAAAGCGCTGCGGGAAAAACCACGGCGGAAATGTATTGCGGTTTTTCCCACAGCGCTTTTCACAGAAAGTCTGCAGAGGTTTCCTCTGCGAACTTTTTTTGTTCAAGTATGCCTATAGGGTAACCGTCAGCGTTTACGCCATGTAGCTGACAACATGCACGTGGATTTCTGCAACCACTATTCAGATGAGTGGGACTTTTGCAAATATTTCTGCACCAAAATCTTCCACATGTAAATCCACCCTAAGGCTGTAAATCATTTTTTTTTAGGCTAAGGCCGCATGTAGCAGCTTTTACGCTTACGGCGGAAATGCCTTGCTGTTTTTCCTGTAGTGCTTGTCACAGAAAGTTTGCAGAGTTTTCCTCTGCGGACTTTCTGCTTGAATTATACCTATAGGGAAACCACCAGCGTTTCCGTAGGTATAATTGACATGCTACGATTTCTAAAAACGCAACAGTTTTGGAAATCGCAGCATTTCAGCTGCACGTATTTTTCTGCAATGTGTGGATGGGATTCGCTAGGATCCCATCCACTTTTCAGTGACTGTAAAATGCTGCGGTTTTTGCCGTGGTGTTTACGCCACATGGGGCTCGGCCTTACACTTTTCCTTTTTTGGGGGGAATCTACTCTTGGCTTTGGCTGATAAAAGTACATTAAAAACTTCCACAAAAAGACTTTGTGGCAATGTAGTACACCAGTCTTAATAATTGACCGTGCTGGAATGAAATATATGCCACTTATCAGGCATTACTTAGGCTAAAATGGTGAGCAATTTGTGGCACAAAACCAGTGTACGGCAAAAATTATTTTACACCAGAAAACTGTTGTAACAGCAAAGATAATGGGGCAGATAAATCCTACATTTTACTCCAGTAGTATGTGTGATAAAAGTCAGACTTTGATAAAAGTTGTCTAGGTGTGGGCAGGGCTTTGCAGCCTGACAGATTAACATTATTTGGCCAGAAAACTGGAGCAAATAAAAGTTGTAATCTATGCCAGGTGCCACCTGGTGTAGATTTTACATTACGACACATAAACAAACCAAGATGGGGCAAAATTATTAAGAATAATGCACATTTTTATAATTTTTGCCTCATCTAACGCCAAACATGGAGGAGGCTCTGTTATGTTCTGGGGCTGCTTTGCTACAGGGTGTCTTGAATCTGTGCAGGGTACAATGAAATATCAAGACTATCAAGGCATTCTAGAGAGAAAGGTGCTGCCCAGTGTCAGAAAGCTTGGTCTCAGTCGCAGGTCATGGGTTTTGCAGCAGGCAGTGGCGTAACTAAGACTGGCTGGGCCCCAAGGTGAACATTTGACATGGGGCCCCCCCAAGCCGCCGCCCCCAACCCCCCCCAAACCGCCGCCCCCAACCCCCCCCACACACAAACCGCATTCTTGCGCACACTATTATGCCCCATAGTGGCCCCTGCACACGGTATTATGTCCCATAGTGGCCCCTGCACACGGTATTATGCCCCATAGTGGCCCCTGCACACGGTATTATGCCCCATAGTGGCCCCAGGACACGGTATTATGCAGCATAGTGGCCCCTGCACACAATATTATGCCCCATAGTGGCCCCTGCACACAGTAGTTTGCCCCATAGTGGCCCCTGCACACAGTAGTTTGCCCCATAGTGGCCCCTGCACACAGTAGTTTGCCCCATAGTGGCGCCTGCACGCAGTAGTTTGCCCCATAGTAGCCCCTGCACACAGTAGTTTGCCCCATAGTGGCCCCTGCACACAGTAGTTTGCCCCATAGTGTCCCCTGCACACAGTATTATGCCCCATAGTGGACCACCCATGAACGATTATTATACTCTGGGGTCTTTTTAGACCCCAGAGTATAATGATCGGAGACCCAGGGGAGGATAGAAACATAGAAAACACTGCAACTTAACTCTTCCTCGCTCCGGTGCACTCCCGTGCGCTACTTCGGCCATCTTCAAAGTCGGACCGGATCTCGCGAGATCCAGGCCGGTGTCGCGATGCATAATGACGTCGGCTGACGTCTGGGACGTCACCAAACAGGCCCGAAGCCTGCGGAGCGGCGGAGAGGTGAGTTACAGTGTTTTTTATGTTCGCTCACCTCCCCTGGGCCCCCGATCGTTATACTCCGGGGTCTGAAAAGACCCCGGAGTATAACGATAGCAGTGATTGTGGGGTTCGCGGTAGCGACTGCCACAGGGCTCCGGGCCCCGTAATGTTCCGGGCCCTGTGGCAGTCGCTACCACTGCTACCCCGGTAGTTACGCCCCTGGCAGCAGGATAATTACCCAAAACACACAGCTAAAAACACCCAAGAATGGCGAAGAGGAAAACATTGGACTACAGTATTCTGAAGTGGCCTTCAGGTGCTGAAACATGCCGTTTGGAAAAGGCACTCTTCAAACCCGAGACAACTGGAGCAGTTTGCTCATGAGGAGTGGGCCAAAATACCTGTTGAGAGGTGCAGAAGTCTCATTGACAGTTACAGGAATCGTTTGATTGCAGTGATTGCCTCAAAAGGTTGTGCAACAAAATATTAAGTTAAGGGAACCATCATTTCTGTCCAGGCCTGTTTCATGAGTTTTCTTTTTTTAAAAATTCTGTTGAAGCATGGTTGAAAAGCAATGTCTGACTTTCATTTGTTCATTTTCATAGAACTTTTATATATTATTACTTTTGTCAGATTCAAGTTATTTCTGTTACCATTGTGGGATTTTCTTTCATTAAACGAGGGGTACCAACAATTTTGTCCATGTGTGTATGTAAGACTTCAGTGAAGGAGCTGTGGTGTAGGCTATTAGCAGGAAGCTGTTGGGTGGGGCCCCAGAACACGTTCCTCTGGTGGGTCTAAGGCCCTTCAGTCCGACACTGTATAATGGAGAACTATTATATATAAGGGTGGGTTACTATACTGTATATAATTGGGAAACTTAAATATGGTGGGGCTATTATAAGGGGGAACTATTATTTATAAGACGGGCTATTATTTATAAGGGGGGAACTATTATATATAAGGCATGCATTACAATGGGGGAACTATTATTTATAAGAGGGGAACTATTTATAAGGGGGGTATAATTGTTAAGTGGACTTATTTATAAAGGGGGCTATTAGTGATAATGGGGACTATTATTTTTAAGGGTAATTATTATTTATGAGAGGGCTATTATTAATAAGGGAGAAGTATTATTTTTACGGGGTGACTGTTACTGATAAGGGGGAATATTACTGATACAGGGCACTATTTATAATTTATAAGGGAGCTATTACTGATAAGGGTTTACTTTTAAGCAGGGGCTATTATTTATAAGGAGGCGCTATAATAACTGATGACTGCGTGCAAAAATCTATTAGGTGGTACAAAGGTGCTCATTTGAATTGTGTGTGGTAAAATGGGGCTTGTTATTACTTTATTGTCGGCAGAAAGGAGGCATTATTATAGGGGTTGCCACTGGAAGACGATGGTGTTGTTTGCATATCAGCATTTGGGGACCCGCTTTTAATGTTGCCCAGGGCCCCACTTTGTCCGGCCCTGCCTGAAAAATTAGTGCAAATATCTGATTGAATGATATGGACAGCACCTCAATTTTTTTTGACTAGAACTGAATCTTCCCCAGTGATACTTCCCCCTATCCCTGTGTTACTTCCCAGAGCGACATGCTATATACATGCACTATATATGCACTATATACAATCTAAACAAATATAGTAGTTCTAACTCTTTTGTCACCCCTTCTATATTGTAGATTGTAAGCTCTTGCGAGCAGGGCACTCACTCACTATTGTGGGAATTGATTTATTACTCTGTAATGTCTTATTTTGTCTGTACATGAACTCTATTATTTGTAAAGTGCTGCTGAATATGTTGGTGCTATATAAATACAGTTTTTTTTATTATTATCAATAATAACAGACTTGACAGGTACAGATGGATTTTTGAGGAATGTGAAATACATCTTTGAATATGTAAGACATTGCATGACAAACCTACTACTACATACTTTGGGGTACTTGGATAAAATGAGTGAAATTGTATAGGTTTTTTAAAGCATAAGTGAATGAAAATGTATTATGAAAAAAATATTTGTAAAACTTTTCTCCGGATACATCCCATATATTGGATAGTCAATGCATGTATTATTGACTAGCATGTGCACTGCCATCAATCTGTCTCTGTATTTTCCTCCAGAATAAAAGTGCAACTGTTGTACAAAAGTGTGGCTGGGATTGTGAAAGAGACGTGTGTGTCTTTGTATTAGATTCTTGTCTTGCCAGAAGGCCAGAAATTCAGATGTTTAATAAAATAAATGCTATGCAGAGGTTCCAGTGGAGCACAAAACATGACTTGTTCAGAAAGGGAGAGAAACACTGAGCTTCTTATTCCATGCGGTTTATAAATGTAACCCAAGATTTTCCCTTCTGCTTTTTCAAATCAACAAGGTTTGTGTGTAATTTCCCCAGCCCCCTCCTCCATACAGATATGTAGATTATATATAGAGAAGGATGTGTGTGCGCGTATGTGTATATATATATATATATATATATATATATATATTGCTCACTGAAGCAGCAGAAAGCCAGGCTTTGTTATGGCTGCCAACAGGGGGTGACATGACTCGGAAAATATTATTCTAGCAATTTTGCAAATTGCCATTCACTTTGTTTAATGAGGGCACTGTTTCTTTAACCAGACCATGCCCCTTTGACAGATGTGGGTGTGATTACAGACCTGGCCACACCTCACTTGTGATTTCTCTACTGAGAAGTGCATAGCATGGTTAGTGTCAGCAGTAGCCACAGCTCCCAGCAACAGCTGGGACACCCTCCCCTGCATGCAGGCTGGGCGGGCGCTGTCTGCAAAACCTCTCCGTCCTTAACCCTGTGTGCCCTCTGTGCAGTAAGGCTCTGCGCTGACATTAGTGCCTATGTATTTGTTTTCACACCCTCTGTGCTGCTCTCTGTAGCTGTCACCAGTTCTCTCCAGCCTGGCTTTGTTTCCCAACAATTCACATTGGCAGCAAGGGAGAAGAAAAGCTGCACTTGTGCTAAATATCTCACTGAAGACCTCCAGCTCCTGGAATAGACACCCTAACTACAGCCGAGAAGAAGCAGGTAGTGCTGCCAGCGAAAGACTGTGCCAAGCTGACTGGCAGACCGTGGACACACTAAAGGACAAGACAGAAGTGCCATGTGTTGCTGCTGAGAGCATGCTGTGTTCCTGTGGATTGTAACGTGAGTGTGAGACTGGATCCTGATGTGATTCCTCAGCTTTCCCAAATGATTACCTTGTGTGCTGCAAGTATTTACCATCACGCCTGGGAAGATTGTAAGAGAACGGGATCATTTGTGTCCTGTGTGACCCAGCTGTAAGGCAAGAAAGCTGATCCCCCCAGCCATTCTACTGGAATGCATTGTGCCCTGCTTAAAACAGACAGCTGGATATAAAGTCGTGTGTCTATATCCGCTGCACCCCTCCTCTTGTCCTCACAGTTGTTGTCTTGTACCCTGTGCACGAGTGTGGCTAGCCCTGAGGATGTCCCGCTGGCTCTTAACCCTCCCTTGTCTGTGGCAGATGCTGGTGATGGTTCTCGCCTTGGAGATGGGCTTATATGATGTGGAAAGGGGAAGAGAAGCTAAATGTGAGCCCATTCAAATTCCCATGTGCCAGGGCATTGGCTACAACATGACTCGAATGCCCAACTATGTCGGTCATGAGTCTCAGGCTGAGGCTACGGTGAAGCTTCTGGAGTTTGCCCCACTTGTGGAGTATGGGTGTCACATACACCTTCGCTTTTTTCTCTGTTCCCTTTATGCTCCCATGTGCACTGAGCAGGTGTCCACTTCAATTCCTGCCTGCAAGCCTATGTGTGAAATTGCACGCCAGAAGTGTTCCCCCATAATGGAGCGATTTAATTTTGGATGGCCAGAGTCTTTGGACTGTGACCGCTTACCCAGCAAAAATGACCCCAATGCACTATGTATGGAGGCTCCTGAAAATGCTACTAATGGGGACCCGCAGACCAATGGCCATGGCATGCTTCCTATAGCTCCACGGCCTCCACGTCCATCTGGTGCTGGGATGGGTATACCTAGTCGCTGCACCAATCCTGACAAATTTCTGTATGTCGAGAGGAGTGGAGTATGTGCTCCTAGATGCACCCCTGGTGTGGATGTCTACTGGTCCTCAAGTGATAAGGACTTCGCCCTGGTATGGATGGCAGCCTGGTCTGGTCTTTGCTTTATTTCCACTGCCTTTACTGTACTGACATTTTTATTACATCCTCAGCGCTTCCAGTATCCTGAGAGACCTATTATCTTCCTCAGCATGTGTTACAATGTCTACTCTACTGCATTTCTCATCCGTGCTGCTGCTGGGGCCCCTAGCATTGCATGTGACCGTGAAGGTGGCGCCCCCTACCTGATCAGAGAGGGCCTGGAAAGCAGTGGGTGCACACTTGTCTTCCTTATATTATACTATTTTGGCATGGCCAGCTCACTGTGGTGGGTGGTTTTAACCCTCACTTGGTTCCTAGCAGCAAGTAAAAAGTGGGGTCATGAGGCCATTGAATCCCACGGTAGCTACTTTCACCTAGCTGCTTGGGGTATTCCAGCTGTAAAGACTATCATTATACTCACTATGCGGAAAGTTGGTGGAGATGAGCTAACTGGACTATGCTATGTTGGCGGCTCAGACCCCAGTGCCCTAACAGGATTTGTTCTTGTGCCTCTTTCGTGCTATCTGGTGACAGGCACATCGTTTCTGTTAACAGGCTTTGTTGCACTCTTCCACATCAGACGTGTCATGAAAACCGGGGGAACCAACACAGAAAAACTAGAGAAACTGATGGTTAAAATTGGAGTCTTCTCCATCCTTTATACAGTGCCAGCCACCTGCATCATCGTATGTTGCTTCTATGAACGTCTTAATTTGGCTCACTGGGAAGCCCGGGCACGGGAAGAGCCCTGCAGGACAGCTTCTGGAAGTGGCCGGCCAGACTGTACTTTGCCTGGGTCCATACCCAGTGTAGCAGTCTTCATGCTTAAGATATTCATGTCACTAGCTGTGGGTATAACTAGTGGTGTGTGGGTATGGAGTTCAAAGACTCTACAGGCCTGGCAAGGAATCCTATGCCAGCGTCGGCTTGGGGTGGTGGGGACCAGGACTCGAGGGAAGCCTCAAAATGGAGGAGGCATTGCATGTAGTTTAGGGAGCTGCCCTTACAAGCCCCCACCACTTACTCTTCAGGTTGCCAAAACAGACCTCTTTATGGACTGCCCTACACATGTGTGAACCTCAAGATTAAAAGGGGGGGTCTAATATAAATATGTTATAGAGAAATATATTTATATCTGTGGGAAGTATGTTACTGCTTACCATGGATAGAGAAACTGCAGGTGACTTTGATGTGAGAGCTTATTGAGTGCATCAGATAAACTGAATTGGGTGAGAAAACCTTACCTACAAATTTCTAAGCAGAAGCATAATATATTTTGGTGACATGTAGGGAAATTGTTCATGCTCCAGCTGCAGAGACATTACAGAGGTGCTCTGTATCAAAAACCTGTTTTGGCTGCTTTATGTGAACACTGAGCCTTTTAGCAGCTGTTTTGAGAGTTCGCCCCCCTCTCTGCAAGCACAGAAGCAGAATTACACAGAATGGTGCCTATATGACTTCTCCAATTTATCTCACCATCTCCAGGGACCGCAGGATCCAGCTCTGTTAATGTCATGCTGTGTATTATTGCCGGTTGCAAGCACTGTGCTATTCATTGCTACTTTGACAGTCAAAGCTGCACAGTCCCTGTTCTAAGATCACCACCATCCAGGTCTTATTGAGAAGAACCCACACTGTTGTTTAGAGCAGTCTGGAGTTTACTTGTGCTCAGGGCCCTTGTTGATCAGATTGTGTCTCAGACGTAAGCACAAAGTTACTTAAGCATTGTGTTCTGCAGACTATATGTATAAGGGAATTGTTATTAATATGAATTAGCAGTGCAATACTATGAATTGTTGACTATTTGCTCTTCTGGGGCTTAAAAGCCATCAGTTAAGTGTTCAGTATGGCTCAACCTGACATGTCCCTGAACTGTTACTGAATTCAATCAGTGAACAGTATAAATATGATTCTTCCATAGATGAAGGCACTTGTCCCAGTTTATTTACATACCCTAGGTGTATTATATTAATATTATTAACTTTGTTCCAAAGAGTATAAAATACTGTAAGCTAAAGCTTCATGCCCCCGACTGAGTTTGCAATCCAAGCGTCATCCGTTTTGTTAAAGGGAGGCACTTTGATGTCATCCAAATGTTACCTGTTTTACATTGCTTTGAATGGGCAGCTCACATCAGTGAAAACGCATCTGAATAGGATATGCTCTAGGAATATTAGAACGGAAGATTGGAAGGCACTTGTATTGCACACTCACTCTTGTGCAGGAAGTTGAAAACTCTGGCTATGTAAAAGCAATGTATTTGCATAGATGCCTCATAGCCTTTTATTTGGTAGATATTTTCTCCAGCAAGGTGGCCCTGAGCATTATTATAAAATATTAACATCTTTACTGAAGAGATTCCTATTTGTGTGAGAACATTGTACAGAGTAAAGTACTTTTTATATCAGCACAGCAGCCAGTTTATATGAAATACTTCTGCAAATTGCCCTCCCCCCCACCATTCACACTTTGGACAGAACCATTTACATAGTGCATTAGACATTAGAAATCAGGGTTTGCTTTGATTCAAAAAACAGCGCCACTTTTGTCCATGGGCTGCACCTGGTATTGCAGCTCAGTCCCTTTCACTTAAATGAGGTTTAACTGTAACACCACACAACCTATGGACAAAGGTCGTGCTGTTTTGGAAGAAAAAAAAAACAGATCTAATCTCAGACAACCCTTTTTGGCTAAGGCCCCATGTAGCGAAACCCAGCTAAAATAGTTGTGGGAAAATAACATAGCAAAAACATGTTGCATTTTTTTCCTGCAGCATTCTCTTTGAGTTTTTGCTGCATTTTTATAAGTCTTTTTCTCCCTCCTATTAAATATATAGGGAAAATACTTGCGATTTTGCAGCTAAAATGAACATGCTACATTTTTACGCAGCTTTCTCTTCTGCAATGTGTGGATGAGATTAAACAAAATCTCATTCACTTGGCTGGTACTGTAAAACACAACATTTTTTCTGCTGCATTTCTTCACCGTGGGGCCTTAGACTTAGGGTTGTATTATAACGTAATGAAATATTAATATAACATTTATTAGCCTAAGTCCAAAACCCTCCATTCTTATCAAGGAACTGGCAAGGAATCTGTATTAATACTATGTAGTGCTTGGAGAAATAAGGAAAGCATACAGTTATAAAGGTCACTGCGGGAGAGTCAGGTGTAAGCTATGAAAGCTGTCAGACATGTGCACTAAACAGAGTTTTCATAGTTCATTAGGAATCCTTGTTTCTTTGACATACAGATGCCCTCTACAGCCTTTCATTTATAGATCTTTTATTGCATCCGACTCTCTAAAGTGCAAAGTGAGCAATGACTGACAGATAAATGAATCATGTATTTCTATGGGGTGTAGCGATTGAAGTGAAGTTCTTTAGATGATTTGCTAGGAAACAAAATTTCAAAGTCTGAGTTGTTACAAAGTTTATTTTGATTTTTTACCAAATAATGGAGGAGATTTACTAATGGTGAAGTACATGATCTGGGGTCATAGTCACAAATGTAGCAGAGCTGAAATTTGTTATTTTATGATATCACAAAAGTGCTATTTGTTTTTTCATAGGACTACTGTTTTATTTCCTATATTGTAGGCCAGAAACATTGCGGCAGATTTACTAATCCTGTATTTTTTATATATACAGGTAGTCTGAAAATGCACCAGACTTTGTCTAAGTTTATACCATTTATTAATTGGCTTATTTTGATCCAGCATTTTTACACCACAATTTTGGCAAATTTGAGTGCATATTAAGCCATGCCCCATTTTCTTTAGGTCACACCCACTTGTCTAGCAAGTTGAGATAATTTTATCTCAGTTTTACTCCTGAGTTTAGTTGTAATTACAATATTAAATCTGCCCCAGTGTAGTTCCTCATAGTGAAAAACAAATTCAGCACTGCTACATCTATATGTAAGACAAAAGATAATCTGTTTATATTGCTTTAGATGCAATATAAATGAAATTATTTACTACCAAATGGTGCTAGGAGGTAACTGTATGTGGCAAAGAGTTTGATCTGTGTATTTGTTTGAGCATTACCACTTTCCAAAAGGGTACCAAAGAGGCAACAACCCTAAATCTGGCTTTTCACCCAAAAATAAATAGTATTGTAAATTACTGGTAATGTAGGTTATTTTTGTAATTACTTAAATGGGAAGTATTATAAAGCTATGCATAAATGTATATATATTTCCTTGAATAATATGTAAAATGATGAGATTTAATGTTTATTTCACTAGAAAAGTTGCATTATTGGAATATTTATTTTATGCCATGATCTATAGAGTGTTGTAGTATCAGGCACGGTCTATAGGTGGCAATAATGTGGACAATAAACAAAGTCCCTGGTAAGGCTAGGGCTACATGATGACTTGTATTCACATGACAAGATTGCAATGTACCACAACTACATTGCATCTAACAATAGTGGATGTGGTCACATGGCGACCTGCAAATTGCTGCGACTCAACATTTGGTGTAAATCCAACCCCTGCTTGATTTCTTTATGACCACATCCACATTAAGTCATTAACTGTGACTGGCAGTGTGATATTTCTGACCTAAATGTTGCACTGGCACAAGTTTGTGTAGTCCTAGCCTTAATCTTATTATGGAAACATAATAATCCCTCCAGAGCATTATGGAACATAACACTGATGGCCTACCCTTGGCATAGGTCAATATTAGATTGGGAGGGTCCCAAACACCAATATCCCCACTGATCATCACAACAAGATGTCTCAGTAGACCATTAATGTTTTTGTGACAGCAAATTCCCTTTAAGGGTATGTTCACACAGAGGAATTAAGAGCTGATTTTGAGGCAGATTCTTAGAGACTTTCATAATATATTATACATTTTCTATGTCTAGACTTCTGCCAGACTCTCTAAAGCTTTATTCATATGACAGTAAATAAAGTGGCCATGTGATGGCTGTTTTTTTTTTTTTTATCAGTCGTCACAGGGGTGTTTTTAATGGTTTTTTTACAGGTGTGTTTTTTGACAGATCCGTACACATCCGTAAAAAAAAACTGACATGGTCTATGTTTGTCCATTTTGAAAGATACAAAAACAGACATGTGAATACACTCATAAACTTTCATGGGTTTCAAAATGGCAGTGTGGCGGCCATTCCGTGAAAAACAGAACAGTCGTGTGCATAAGGCCTTATAAAGCAGCAGCCGGTAGTCCGTTATTAAGGAGTGTGTGTCAAAATGGTAAATATTTGGTGGCCAATCTTAGCGAGAACAAAGTTTTTCTACAAGTAATACTAAGTAGCTAGACTTCTACTGTGTAAAGGTCATGGGTGCTTTGTAACAACAATGACATCTATAGGTTGAATATGGTACTACACTTCACCAAAAAAGTGTGTGCATAACTTTTCATAAGTTTAGCAAAGGAAGTGTACAATGTTTGCAAAGCACACAAAGTGTGCTGTTGGTTTTAACATACTAGTCTTCATATGTTTGCATTGTTAAGTTTGCTAAGTGGTGCTAAGAATTATTACTTTCCTTAACTTGTCAACTTTTATGGAAACATTCAGAGAAGTAAAATATAATAAATGAGATGAATATAGATTTGGGGCTTATTTTCTCAGCTGTTGCTGTATATAGCCACAGAATCAGGCCGAGTTTAGTAGTAAGTCCAGGAGTAGGTATATTGAAGACCATTGCATAAAGGTAGCACCACACCGCTATTAGACCTGCCAGAAAAATGCCATCTTGGTTATCATTAGTCCTTTGGACATACTAATGAAAGGATGGAAATGTCAGATTCTGAAATGTATCACAACCTCTCATGCACACGATAATAAAAAGGGAGCTGATAGGACAAAATATACAGGTGATCGGATATAGTACTTTATTAAAGTTGAAGTAGAGAGTTCTTGTCATCAGGAGCAAAGGGAAAGGCACATCACTTATATAAAAGAATTCTGTAGAATATAGATTGTCTGCTTTCTCACCTCCACATTGTGTTTAGACAGGGCCACTGAAAAGCACAAGAGGGTTATAGTTTACATTGTAGGTGCCAGGGAGAAGGGCAAGGGATACATAAATATGTTTCTCCCCCATTGTCTATCAGGGAAAGGGTCACATAATGCAGCTCTCATATACAGATCTATATATAAAATTATATATATATATATATATTTTTGGAATTGCATTATAAAATGGTATTGGTTTTCTAATGTGCGGAATATAAAAGTAATATTATGAATGGTAATTTAATGCTGTAATTTATTCTGGAACTGTCAGAGTTTTGATTTTATGGTTTATTAAACTTTTGTGTGGTAAATTTTGTTGTCTTATTTCATTATTGTCTTTTGGCGATTTGGACCACAATTCCTCAACTTCTATGGTTGTCATGACTTACAGACTTCATTTTTATTTCATTTTAGTAAAATGTATCATTTTAGTAAAAAAAATAAACAGTAAAATAAGAAAAATAAGTAAAATTAACATGTGATAGAAAACCAGAACAAACAGAAAAATGGCCCTTGATTTTTTGAGAAATTCTCATTGTTAACCCTTTTTTGGATATCCACCATACTATTGGTGCAGATATCAAGATTTTAAAGATGGAGCCTGCTCAGGAGCTGAGTACCACAGTTGCTGGGTCTCCGATGTATTACACAGTGGAGACTCGGTGGCAAAACCCACAAGCAGAGTATTCTCTGATCACTGGCATTAACCTTTCTGATGCTTCAGTCAAATGTGAACAATGAGATCCGGTGGCGTCCTCTATCCATGACAGCTTGGAGACCATATGAAGGCTCCCTGGCCTTAATCGTTACATCTCTTTTACAGGCTGCCATAATAGAGGTGAATGGATTTCTTAATATGCTGCAATTCATGACAATACATAACATTAGTATTGCAGTAGTGATCAGGCCCTCTTGGGAGTCTAAGAATACATAAAAAAAAAAGTTAAAGTTTAAATTTTTTTTTTTAAATATATAAAATTTCAAATCATGTCCCTTCCCTAAATCTCAACTAAAAATCAATAAACAAACACAAACATAAACACATTAGGCATCCCTGCTTCTGAAATACCCAAACTACAAACATATATGAATGTGCTTCCTATATGGTGAACTCTGTAGTGGGAAAAAAAAAAATCAAAATTGCCCAAATTCTATTTTTTAGCTGTTTCACCTCCCAAAACAATTGAATAAAAAGCTATCTAAACATCAGATATTCTCCAAAATGGTATAAATAAAAAGTACACCTTATACAGCCCCATAGGAGGAAATATAAAAAGGTTATTCATGTCAGATTATGGTGTGATATAGGTGACACATCATTTTGGCCGCACAGTGTACTCAACATAAAACCTGTAAGAATATAGCACATATGCAGTTTTTTTTCTAAATCCTCTTCATGCAGATTGTACACTGTATGGAATATTAAATGGTACCATTATGAAGTATAATCTGTCCCGCAAAAAATAAGCCCTCATGCAGCTCTGTGAATGAAAAAAAAAAGTTATGACTTTTGGAAAGAGGGGAGTAAAAAAACAAACAAAACAAAAAGATTTCTGAAAAAAGCTAAAATGGTGCAAAATAATTAAGTCATACTCCCCTCCCATTACACCCATTTTGACACTTTATATATATATATATATATATATATATATATATATATATATATATATATATAACACACAAAAATATAATGTATATTCCAAGAGTAATGAAGACACAGAGGAGACTGCAGGGGAGTGGGGCAGAAAGAGAGAGACATCTAATTGGTTACTGCACAAAGCATACTCTGTATTGATACCTCCACTACACTGTCCAACCACTGAACCTGCAAGAATTAGTACTTGTGTCATCCATCTGAAGCCTCATCCATGCAGTGATTACATTATCATGGGATCAGTACATGTGCATACAGAGTGGCCGCTGAGCGTTTGCACAGCAGCCTTTCGGGGTATTATCCACACTGAGGCTATATGGGAGTGTGTAGTGTCAACACAAATTATATATTGGGATTAGTATTGATACTGAAAAATGCTTATTTTGTTTGTAAATAAAAAAAAATCTATATACCTTTTATAGGCCAGGGCCCCACGTGGTGTAAACACTGTGGGAAAAAACGCAGCACTTTATAGTCACAGCAAGGTGGATGGGATTCTAGAGAATCCCATCCCCACTTTACAGAAAAATACGCGTAGCGGAGATATTTCAATACTGTGTTGCCCCTGCGGTTTTTGTCGAAGCGGTTGCTGTAGCCCGCTACATGGGGCCTTAGCCTTAATGTGCTTTTTAAAACCAAAACAAGGAGTAAATACAAAAGTTTTAAGCCGCATCCACACTTGCATAATTTGATCAGTTAGAGGGCTCACATATATCAATTGTGTATACTCAGCTGACACCAGTGCTGATGCTTTTGTGCGCTATTTGCACCATTTTAGTGTTCTTAGCTCGACAGAAAAAGCCTCATGTATCATTGGGAGACATCCAACATCAAAAGCAATGCAATTTGACACAAAACTTTTCCAATGTAAGATCTGTAGGATCAGTTTTGTCATGTGTTTCCATGTCTAGACAAATGTTAAGGGGGCCTGAGCTTTTCCTTATGCCTCTAGGCTAAGGCCCCATGTAGGGAAACACAGCTAAGATACGCAGCGAAAATGCATTGCTTTTTTCCACAGTGTTTTTCATGGCTTTTTACTGTAACCGTTTTTGAAAACACAGGTTTTCCAGAGTGGTACTGTACATTCACTTTGCTGGTACTGTAAAATGCAGCATTTTTTTCTGCTGTGTTTCTTTGACGTGGGGCCTTAGCCTTAGAATCAAAAGCCAGCAGAAGTGAACTGAAGAGAATGTGGTCAAAAGGAGACAACAAAACTGTAATAATATTCAAAAAAATAATACCGCATTAATAAAGTGATTCTGACCATAATCTACATATGATGTTAAGATGTCTGTTCCCTGAAAAAGCTCCATTTTGAACTGTCAAGTGAATGACATTCTGCCTACATGGTTTTGTTTCATGTACAGATCCATGATCTATGACTTTCTTAGAATGCTATGAAGGTTATAATAGTGCCTTGACTTGTTCTGATGGTCCATGTAGAAGATATACAGACACAAGGCTGTCCTTGCAAGGCTAACCGACTTCCCAATGTCAGCTGCTATTTTTCCAACCACAGTCATAGCCATCTTGTATAAATTATTAGTGGCATGTTATGGTTTCTAGCCTTGGCCATACTTTGTTGCATTATACAGTATGTTAATAGGATTTTCCATATATTTGTGCAACATATAAAACTAAATAAATACAAACCTTGAAGTTTTTTGCTGCTGCAGAATGCAGGAAAATCCACTGAATTCCCACTATGGAAATCAACAGCAGACACTTTCCATGTGAACGTACACTACATTGAAATATCATTGTATTAAAAAAATATTATAAAAAAAAAATCTTGTTGGAAAGAAAAAGAACACAAAATTTAATGGATTGCCTAACAAATAAAAAAATATGAACCACCATGCAAAATATCGCAATTGTAAGCTCATTCATGACCAAAACATTTCTGGGCATACCCATTACTTACAGACTAATAGATTTTCTGCATCGGTCACTAACAGTCTTTATTCTAATGCATATGATTTTTTTCATCTTATGCACTGAAAAGTGATGGGGTCTGCTGCTGTGTGTGAAGCTGGTGCCTGGCTGTGAACCCGCACCTAATGACCAGGATCGGAAAAACTTCCAACCCTAGGCATTTAACCTTTTAGATGCCACAGTGAAAAGCAAACACAGCATTGTGGACTGCCTTCAGTGTATAAATATTAGGCCATGCACAGCAATGTGAACCTAGCCTTATAGAGAAGCAGATGCACTGGTGGCCAGGGGACAACAATGTAAGTGACCAATCTGTGTTATACATTGATCTATGCTTCTCAGCAAAATCTAGTTTACATTTTGCTCAAGTAAACGGCGTAAAAAAAATATTTAAATTAAAACAATGCCAGAATTGCTATATTTTTGTCTGTCGGCTACCGAAAAAAAACATTGGAGAAAGTGATCACGCAAAAAAAGACCCTACATAAATCAAAAAAATAATAAAGTTATGGCTTATAGAAAGTGCCAAGATAAAAAGATATACAGTATTAGAGTAATGTTTTTTATTTTGCAAAAGTAGTAAAAAACTATATAGATTTGGTATATATATATGTAATCGTATTGACCCAAAGAATAAGTTTATCAGTGACAGTGACAGAGTGAACAGCGCAGAATTTATAGCGTACAAAATGGCAGAACTACTGTTTTTTTTATATTCCCTCTTAGAAAGAGTTAATAGATGTTAATCAATGAGATCTATGTACCCCATTGAACACCACTAATCCCACAAAAAACAAGCCCTTATCTAAAGTTATGGCAACAAAAAATAGTTTGTTAATAAGTTGTAAAATAAGCTGGTCACTAAGGGGTTATCTTTTACATAGGCTTTTGTCTTATATAATAAAAATACAAACCGACCTTGATAAAAAGAACAAAAACAAACAATAAACCCAACAAAAAACTTCACTTTGTGGATTTATTAATATAAATTTCAAACAATGTTGGTACAGTTTTTCTTTCAACCAAGCTGAGATTGAATCCAAGCTAGAGAAGAAGCATACAGCTTTATTCACACTGTGCAGTTGTGGTAAGATTTTTGAATGCATTTCCTGTAGCAAAAAGATAAGTGAGTTTTAAAGGGAGAAATATATTATAGTGAAAGGCTATCAATATTTCTCAATTTTGAATCCAGTTTTTGCAAAAACCTATACAAAACTGCAAATGGGAAAAAAAAACCACGAAAAAAAAAGGGAATCAGATTTTAGTAATCTCATCCCCACATTGCGAAAGAAAAAGCTGCAGAAAAACTTCTTTTTAAAACCACAGCATTTTAGCTGTGGGTGTGTGAGCATTTTTCTATAGATTAGGTAAAGATAACAGGGGAAGAAAAAATACAGAGGAAAATTTAGTAAAAACTTTTTTTTAGCAGAGTTTTACTATGTGGGGCCTTAGCCTAAGGTAGGTTCATTCTGGTTGATAACAGTGCAAATATATGAATCCATCAAAACCTGCGCTGCCTGAATGACAAAAGGTTACAAAATTACAAAGGTGCAGTAAAACTTGTATGAGATTGTCACAGTGTCAGGTTTATAAAGGATACAGTTTTAGGAACATTGTTTTGCAGAAAAAAAAACTTACAAACATCAATGTTTGTAAGCTTAACCCCCAAAAGACACATGGAAAAACTGCACCGTCTGATTACAGTCTAAGGACTGACCTACTCTGTGGGATGACATGTCAGTAACCATTCACCTCTGCGTTCATCTATAAATGCAGTAAGGTCCCACAATAATTGTGTGAATTTGTGATTGATCAGCGCCCTATGCAGAATAATATCTTCGATGTGCTATCTCCATTGTAGTATTACTTAAACATGAGATACTAACTGTCGTCCTTTGCTTTTTGTTTTTCTTGGTAATGTTGTAATCTCCGTGAGATCACGAACAAGCAATTCAGAAAATCATTTGTGACACACTCAGGAAATAGTCAATGAGATATTCATCTGCTACATGAGTATGTTCCACTCTTGGAGAGTATCAGTCACCTCGAAATTATCCACTTTATGTTTATCTAGCTCTACTCTGTAAATTCTGCATAAAACTTGGTGATATCCATGCCTTCTAAAAGAGCATATCAAGCTCACAATCTCTACCATGTCTACACATAAAAACTCCTTTCAATGTCTAGTGCAATAATGTCTGTAACCTCAGAATCCACAGTATAAGATTGGCATTGTTTTATCAAAAATTCCCAAAAATGAGTCTCTTGATAGCAATAACTTGGTTTTCAAAGGTCATTTGCCAGTTTCAAATACAGTATGTATACGCCGGAGCACATTTAACCATATGCTGCTGACTATAGTTACATATATATACACAAACATACACGTACAACAAGGAGGGCACACATGGAGATAAGTTCAAAAATACTGGCTGGGCCACCTTTTGAAAAAAAAATACAGTAATGTGAAATAAAACCACAGAATTTCAAAAGAACCTAACAAGAAAAACAGTAGAGGAGAAAAGGCACCGCTCGAGTACCTTGTGTTGACAGAAATAGCAAGGGAGCAACTGCATGAGATGTACTGTACACAGGAAAAAGACAGGAATCCAGAACATTAACAAATAACGCAGTTAATTCTCATCAAATGGACAATTCTAGGGACACATTCCCTGAGCAGAGACCCCATAGCAGATTTTTAATGTCTCCTGAGGACAATATAGGTTGCCAAAAAAAAATACATAAGAGTACATCTTGTGAAGGATGCAGTAAAACCTTTAATAAGGGATAATAGGGCCAGGCTGGGGAGGGAGTAACCTGTTACCTAAAAGTTAAGTTTGTAAGAGTTGAAAACAGCATCTCTATTAGCAAGACAGTCCCACCATGAGTATAACATACAATATTACCCACCTCAGCACAAATCCAGGAATGCAGGGTACATGATACATGGGTTTCTAGCTAAACCTATCCACACATTGCGGAAAAATATGCACAGCAGACACGCTGTGATTTCCAAAACTGTTGCGATTTTGGAAATCGCACTGTGTCAATTATAACTACGGAAACGCCATGGTTTCCCTATAGATATAACTGAAGCAGAAAGTTGCCTCTGCGGACTTTCTGTGAAAAGCACTGCAGGAAAAACTGCAATGTGTTGCTGCTGTGGTTTTTCCCGCAGCTCTTTTTTGCTGCAACCCGCTTTGCCTACAAGCAGAAATAAAACCCTTTAATCATCCATTTAATCCCCTGCCACTTCTATACCACTGCTATGTTGGTCCCTACCGCTTCTGCAGCAATTGCATATACATCATTCACTTAACCACTGCAGACAATTCCTGGCCTCAGTATTAATGCTCATATTTATGCTACATGACTGCGGGTCAGTGATTGTCTACAGTAGTCATGTAACTTATGTACGTGTGGTCATCGCTGTTGGACTAGTAGGGATCCCTAGAGTGGAAGCGCTGAAGTGGTGGGAGATTTAATAGGTGACTAATAGTTATTTTTTGATTTTATGCTATACTTTTTTAGGCAACTCAAAATCCCTGACAATTTTGTTAAAAATCTTGCCCATTATAGGGTCTTCTAAGAGATAAATATTGATGACCTATCCTTAGGATAGGTCATCCCATAGCTGATTTGTGGGGTCCAACACCCAGAAAATTCACAGACCAGTTGCTCAAAGTGGCAGCAGCAGTAGATGGGGAGTGTGTGCAGGCTTTCCTTACCCTAATAGGAGTAACACTGCAGCCCCGTTCACTGCATAGTGGTGGTTCTAGGGAATTGCTTGAATAGGAGAGCTGATACACGCTCTCTATCAACTTCTGTAACTTCTGACGCCCAGAGGCTGCTGGTGCAGCTGATCTGTGCGGAGTCCAAGATCACATACTGATCAATTTGTAACCTGACAACCCCTTTAAGGAACATATTATGTAAAATTATATAAAAACAAAACTACTCTATTTTACAATTCTTAGTGTCTCAAATATTGTTTTTCACCAGAGAGCAAGGACATGTGTACCAGCTACCATGGGGCCCAATAGAGGGTGGGTGTAGTTGATGCTTTGAACCTGTGCAGGGTCACTTCATTCAGGGCTCAGGGTTTCCCTGCTTCCAGATAAAGGGCAACAAGATGCAGCATCAGTAGGGTCATAGATTTGTTTTCTTCCAAGGAACCAGTTCTGAGCTATGGGTACACTCCTGCTAAATAACCTAAAATACAATGACCTATTACAATTCCAGGAGGTGACAGGATGTTGGAATTTAGTATTCCTACTTTGCATTTTTCTGTCACTTCATATCTTAGTGTATTTAGAGATAGATGACAAGTCAAATGCATACTCAACACCCCGTGTAAATAAATATTGATACGTGTTTAACATTGGTACTCACATTTCACAAATATCTATTTCTCATGTAAGGATATTTTGAAGTTGCAGTGCTTAGTACGTAACGGTATACACCAAAGCGGTGTCAAGTCCTGTGTCATGAAACACTATAACAGATAGTTTTCCTGAAAGAGAGCCGAAATATGCAAAGGGTGTATATATCATAAAGTCTTCCACTAAGAGTATCATGATTAAAGCTGTAGTACAAGCGGCATTCCAGAGCAAGGAGCAGCACTTTCTGTCAGTGCCGACTTAGATGATGCATACACGGCAAGCATCGTGTTCCCCCTTTATTATTAAAGGGGGAATAAGTTACCAGCAAGTATTACTATATAAAGTAAAGGACAAAATATGACCGCGACTAAAAAGTTATCAATCAAGATGTGCAGGACATTTATTTTATATAATATTACTACATAATGGAGGGAACATTTAAGGGGATTAAAAAAATGTGGGATAACAAGTAAGTAAATATCCACTTTTCAGTCCTCCACAGCTCTATTGCTGTCGCTCCACGAGTCCATAATGGCCTGTGTTTATATTGCCATACTGACATATGATCATCTTATCCAATCAATGGCTGCATACCTCTGTCCATATACAGTATACAGAATAAGAGCATATATCGAGAATTACACCCAGTATACAGGACAAGAGAGGTGGTACTGTGCAGTGTCCATATATACAGAATAAGAGCAAATATCGAGAATTACACCCAGTATACAGGACAAGAGAAGTGGTACTGTGCACTGTCCATATATACAGAATAAGAGCAGATATCGAGAATTACACCCAGCATACAGGACAAGAGAGGTGGTACTGTGCACTGTCCATATATACAGAATAAGAGCAGATACTGAGAATTACACCCGGTATACAGGACAAGAGAAGTGATACTGTGCACTGTCCATATATACAGAATAAGAGCAGATACTGAGAATTACACTCAGTATACAGGACAAGAGAAGTGGTACTGTGCAGCGTCCATATATACAGAATAAGAGCAGATACTAAGAATTACACCCAGCATACAGGACAAGAGAGGTGGTACTGTGCAGTGTCCATATATACAGAATAAGAGCAAATATCGAGAATTACACCCAGTATACAGGACAAGAGAGGTGGTACTGTGCAGTGTCCATATATACAGAATAAGAGCAAATATCGAGAATTACACCCAGTATACAGGACAAGAGAAGTGGTACTGTGCACTGTCCATATATATACAGAATAAGAGCAGATATCGAGAATTACACCCAGCATACAGGACAAGAGAGGTGGTACTGTGCACTGTCCATATATACAGAATAAGAGCAGATACTGAGAATTACACCCGGTATACAGGACAAGAGAAGTGATACTGTGCACTGTCCATATATACAGAATAAGAGCAGATACTGAGAATTACACTCAGTATACAGGACAAGAGAAGTGGTACTGTGCAGTGCCCATATATACAGAATAAGAGCAGATACTGAGAATTATACCCAGTATACAGCACAAGAGAATTGATACTGTGCACTGTCCATATATACATAATAAGAGCAGATACCGAGAATTATACCCAGTATACAGGACAAGAGAAGTGGTACTGTGCAGTGTTCATATATACAGAATAAAAGCAGATACTGAGAATTACACCCAGTATACAGCACAAGAGAAGTGATACTGTTCAGTGTCCATATATACAGAATAAAAGCAGATACTGAGAATTACACCCAGTATACAGCACAAGAGAAGTGATACTGTTCAGTGTCCATATATACAGAATAAAAGCAGATACTGAGAATTACAACCAGTATACAGGACAAGAGAAGTGGAACTGTGCAGTGTCCATATATACAGAATAAGAGCAGATACTGAGAATTACACTGAGTGTACAGGACAAGAGAAGTGGTATTATGCATAGTTCATTTACACAGAATAAGAGCAGATACTGATAATTACACCTAGTATACATGACCAGAGAAGTGATACTGTGCAGTGTCCATATACAGTATATAGAAGAAGAGTATATACTGAGAATTACACCAAGCATACAGGACAAGAGAAGTGGTGCTGTGCCATGTCCATATATACAGAATAGGAGCAGATACTGAGAATTACACTCAGTATACAGGACAAGAGAAATGGTATTATGCATAGTTCATGTATACAGCATAAGAGCAGATAATATGAATTACACCCAGTATACAGGACCAGAGAAGTGGTATTGTACATATATACAGAATAAGAGCAGATACTGAAAATTACACCCAATACACAGGGCAAGATAAGTGATACTGTGTAGTGTCCATATACACAGAATAGGAGCAGATACT